>JAWQRJ010002039.1:0-14320 GCA_033557515.1 Diorygopyx duplodentatus | reverse complement strand
TAGATACGTTGACGACATTTTAACTACATCTCACCAATCAAATTTAAATAATTTGTACGCCACATTCAACAATTTTGATAACAGATTAAAATTCACAATTGAAACAGAAAACACAAACAAATCATTAACTTTCTTAGACACTCTTGTAACAAGAAAAGACGACAACACATTTTCGATTAATTGGTATCAAAAAAGTACCCATAGCTGGAGATACATACATTACCACTCCAATCACCCAAAAACATAGAAACTAAATATACTGAAAAACATAATAAATAAAGCACTAAAAATTTCTGATATACAATTTCATGACAAAAATATGGAAATGATAAGAGAAGAAAACGGCTGGAAACGCTACACATAAAAAAGGAAAAGAACGTGTGTAATAGCAAGAAGGGCACACAAGAGTTGCCGAAACAATACAACGACATGTTTACCGGCAATCTTCTGAACCATAGAAGATGAAGGCGAGAAGAAAACAACTATGCCAAACAAGACATGGTAACCTATCAGAATCAGAATGAAGGCTGTCATGTCAACGGTCGTCATGTCAATAATACCTACTATGACACTATGTACAAATTTTGTAATTACTTCAATATACTGTTGACAATGTTAGATGAACCTAACGAAATGTTCAGAAGTATACTTTCAGGTAAATAAGAAAACGGCAGGTATTTACTGCATTACACTATATGTATAGTTAAGGCAACAAATTTCTTTTAGACCCTATGCATGTTCAGTTTTTTGAATAGCCTGCACATATTATTATAATTTAATTTCATTGCTAGTTTTTTTCGCCGATTAAAAAATTAAAACAGAAAAACAATTGAACGTTTTGTTTCTGAGATATTCGCAAAAACAGATTTTTTTAATGGGCATCCTATCTATCTATCATTGTAGCTGATAAATAATTGAATTCTACCAACAACCACGTATAATATTTTGGGGGAAAACAGCAAATAACTCGGATATTTCAATGTTTAATTCTGGTTTTTATTAATCGAGTCATTGTGTATTGTACCAAACAAATGATTTTCAACAATTGAATCATATAGTAGTATTCCCTCATTTAGAAAAGTGTGATGTGTTTGACATTTATCTGATATGCCGAAAAAGCTAGTTAGTGCGTTGCGGCGATTATTATTATTAGTGAGGATACTAATTATTTGGAGGTCATATAGAATTATTTAGTGACACGAAAATATTTTGAAAGCTTCCACAGATTGGTGCACCCACAGATTGGTGCACCCACAGATTGTGTTTCTTCAAAAGATGCTATCGCCATACCATCAGCACATTTTGGTTTAATGTCCACTTAAATCATAATGTCGGAGAGACGTTTCTTTCGTGAAATAAATTCGTGGTCATTAAGGAGGACAAAAGCTACTTTAAGAGGACACGTTGTCCCTTAGTGACTGCCAGTTTCTGGCTTGAAAAATGGGAGAATCGATTGTGACCCGGTTCCTCGACCAAAGGCACTACCATTCTCTGTTCCGCCATAAACAATATATGGCAGAGAAAGTATCCGAATCTCAACTACACATTAAGTGTGGTTGAAATTCTTTATTGTTCCGAATTACATCTAGATTCATCAACGATTTTCCATGCGCCGCGGGACTACCAAAAAAGGGCACTTGCCATACGCCATGCCATACTTTGTAGTAGTAGTAATAGTGTATGGCCAAAGGGGGTTTCGGCCGCTATAAGATGGATACCCCGCTGAAAACAATAGTAATTCTGTTACCGCCGACACGTCGTAAAGTGGGGGGAGAGCGGCCAGGCATCGCTACAGTATGTGCCCTCCAATGTATATTTATGAGTTAGTTTGCCCACCCAGACAGCAGACCGAGAGATTACCAACGACCCGACGAACGCAACATGGAAGGACAGCACTCTGACAACTGACTGCCAACTATAAGGAGCACGACATCGTCAACGGAAATCGTACACGGTGGTTGTTGCGGTACCAGTAATTTGTTAAAAGTGTGTAGAGCAATTTGAAATTTACATTGCAGTCAGTATTGCGACTGCACTTAAGTTTGCTTTAATGGAAAAAGTTTATACAAAGTTATCACTCATAATTTGAATACGTCTATGAAATTTGCATCTGTCGTTTTCCTAAAACCTGCAGATTTAACCAGCTTTATGAAAATAAAGGTTGTCTTTCCGTCTGGAACTGTAACACCGAATAGCGGATGTTTTTATCCATTTACGAAACATAAGCTTTAAATTTTGCTTTACATATTCACTATCCACCTTCCATGTTGATGGGATGACGTTAGCCTGGTCGTTCCAATCTAGATCCGGTTCTGGCCCGAGTGAGCAGTTCGAAACTCAAGAGAGTCAAACACGAATTGATGATAGCCGGGACCCACCGCAGTGTTGGTGACAAACTGGACAGATGAGTGCATTTGGAATAGAGCGGCTTTCTCGAGAGTCGGAGTCTCTGTTAGCCCCGCGTTCGCGCGGAAAGATTTAAGATTAAACGAAGGAGGCTGTTCCTTTTGCATTCCGCGACGTGAGCACTACGCGTCTTGATCACTTTAATCATGTTAATCGCGGTAATTAAGGACCTGAACTTTGATTGCTCCATTTTGTACCATTCGATATCACAACCTAAAATTTTGTATTTAACTTTGTACTTCCAAAACTGCTGCTGAGATATTCAAATGTGTGATGGGATAAACTTATTAACTTAACAAAAATTGGGATAGAGTATGGAGAATCTGTGGAGTAATATCTGGTACGTGAAAAGCGTGCGGAAGATAGTTTAAAACAAATGCACTGGAATGCAAATTTGAATATTGAAATAAATAAATTGGTTTCGCTTACTTCACCATAAATATTAGACAAACTCATGATAATAACGTTAGACAAGTTATTTTCCATTTCCGGTATAACCGGAAGTCTACGAGTCTTTTGTTTTGATAGCTTAAATCCTTCTCTATGTACTTTTAACGAGCCATTTGCAAGCTCCACCCTGTAATAATAAATAATAAGGATGCGGGTGAACGGAATTTTTTAGTTGGAATAAATGAATGTCTCCAGTTGAACATCGAAGTTTTATTTGTTTTCAACCGAGCTGTTGAACATTAGACCGTCCCTTTTGTAGCCTTATTAAAATTCCACATGTATATTTATGCAATGCAGTATCTCCTGTTTGAACAATAACCAATTACTCCGTCCGCCGCTAATCCTTATTGAAATTTACGATAATGGCAGCTTAAGACGTTCAATCCTTTGACGTATTTATTTCGAAAACCAGTAGCAGCATAACTCCGAATATTATCATTGCCGTACATCTTCATCCTTGGTGGGTCCTGCTGGCGGGATGAGGTTGCCACTTTTTTTCACTTCTTGTTTCCTCGCGACAGTGGCGTGCGGACTAAAATAGAATTCGGTAATCGGATTATGCGGCGACCGTGCGTGTCTTACGGATTGGAAAAATTAAAGTTGGATTTATCCTCGGTCATAGATAAGGACCGGCGCGGATCCGTCAATAAATCCCAGATTATTAAGCAGCCCTAGCTTTATGAAGACTTTCGAAAGGCGAACGCGATCCGGTAGAATGTGACCGTTTGGACAGATTAAATGGCCCGTAAGTTATTTGAAGTATTATTTGCAGGATTTAAATGCTAAAACATAAATATATCTCTATAGACTGCTTATACCATTCACTTTTTCTTGCCTCGGGTGGCTATGATGATCCACCACTTAATTTTGCGGTCCAAACAATACCGCAATGGCGTCGTCGAAACCACAAACGATCATTTGAAGATCGCGCGGCCCACTCAACCTTATCAGACCACCAACAGTTAGAGACCAGCGGGCGCCAGTCAAAACGCAACCCCTGCAGTTTCTGGAGCTACACACACCAATTCGCCGAACGCAAGTGCGCCAATTTTGCAAAGTGTACGCGTACAGCGCCTTAAAAGCCCTCTTGATCGTTGGTGCTAATCTAAATAATGTCACACCTGTTCGGCAAGCCACACAAGTCGAGCCGGACAAGCGAGACCGCGCACTGACCGACTGAGAGCGCATCTGAGAAGGGGGACGGAATGCGCGGAATAGACGGAATATTGACTGAGACGGTTAAATGCCAGACGCCTTTGCCGCCGGTACAAAGACTACAAAGCAAAGCAGAGCGACTTGCTGAGTGTGCGATTTGCAGAGGAAGAATCTGAAGAGAGTGAGAGAAATCCAGACGGCGTAAATAGTAGAATGGGCAACTGTTAGCACACCCGTGAAAACATTGAATAGTGGACGTGTTATGGGATCTAATGAACTGAAATAATGTTTATGTCTTGCATTTTGTATGTAGATGGAATAACCTTCAAATCACAATTGTTAAGTTGTATCTTTTGACTAGTGATATGATGAGTTTTTTTTCTTCCCTCACTATAACATAAGCAATATTATGATGCCTACTATAATTCCAGGGAAGCAGCATCCACAATAAGGTAACTAGCTCTAAAAAAATGGTGAATGATGCCTCAAAATCGGCAGGAAGTTGCCAAACAAAGAAAACTACAGATTCAAGAAGACTTCAAAAAGAAACTAGGTGTGATAGTTGACTTTCCTAAGCCCTGATTTGTTATCACCAATGATGGGGGAAGAAAATTTCATCATTCATTTTGAATTTGGTAAAGGTCTTCAAGGTCATTTCGAGGATAACTTTTTTAGGTCGGGAAGAATTTTGAGTCCAGATCTTTTCACCACAGTCATGGCTGACATAATAAAAGAAACCAAGGGAAAGGTCAAGAAGTTACGTTAACAGTATGTTTTAGAAATATGGAAACAATGTAGATTGGGGAACGAATGTTTGGGGATGACCTAGCGATTATAGCGTAAAGCAAAGTGGATCTAAAATACAACATATTGGTATGGAAGGAAGCCTTAAGAACAAGAAATTTGAACGAAAAGAGGATATTAACCTGGAGATAAAAATAGGCAACTATTTAATAGAACTAAATTAATTGGTTGGACGTTAATTGGTTGGATTGTAAAGGTACAATTTACCTTCATTTTTCAAAATTGTCTTTCTAAAATGATAAAAGTGCGAATACTTTTCAATACAGGTGTCAATCAATTTTGTTAAAAATAAAATATCTTTTATGGATAACTTTAAACTTTAAACAAATAATTACAATCGACAAAAATTGAAAACAATACAAATATCATATTATATTGATTTTCTCAAAAATAAACACACCTTTTCCTGTGAATAAAATATCGATGAGACTTTTTGAAAGAAAAGATATTTTATTCGCAGGAAAAGGTGTGTCTATTTTTGATAAATAAAGAAAGCATATAGTATCATTTTTGAATGACCTTCTCCATACAGAAGTGAACTTATTATAAACAATGAAGAAGTAACCATTGTTTAAGTAAACTTGAAAACAACATTTTTTTTAGCTTTCTTTTTTTTAGTTTTCTTTTGATAGAGAATGGAAAATTTTCATGCCATCAGAAATTGCAAAAAAATATTTATACAAAAAATGAAACATTAAAAGCAAAAGTCAATTATAAAAATAACTCACTATTCATCGGGTCATCACGTATTGACAACAAATTTGAAACAACAGAAAAACATAAAATTTTACATAATTCATTTAAGTTTATTTTTATTTTATTTTTTTTAGTTGATGAAACCTTAAATCTGTTGGAGAAACGAAGCTCAAACTATGTTGGATTCTGGGCACAGAGGGATTTGCAGACAACAAAACTGAATGAGAAATACCCTTTTGGTTACTACGGATGGAGGGGTTGACGGAGGTGGCGTTGATCCAGGTTTACAACACAATGGCAACATTTACTTTCTTTTACTTTTTTACCTGAAAGTGTACAACATGAACAACATGAAATATAGATCATGTATTTTGATGTAACTAACAATAAATACAAAAGATAGTAAATATTTGAATTATTTTTATTAATTTTAATGAATGGAAGATTTTAGTTAGGCTAATCTAAGACGTGTGCCATAATAGTGCCATTTATGGCAATTAGTCTGTCTGTCCACCCATCTGTCTGCCTGTACGTCGGTCTGTTAGGAACACTTTTCATATTTCTATTTATTTTAGGAAAAAAAGTTTCTAATAAAAGTTTCATTGTTTTAAATGCTTTTTTGCAAAAAAATTGCAAATAACTTTTAAACTATACTGTGTGTCTCAGGCTAACGTGAATAAAATTAGTAAAATGGTTATGAAAAAAAATTCAAAAACCCATTGGAATCCTTGTTTTGTTTTTAAAAACATATATATTTTTTTTTACTTTAAATGTCCAATAATTCTTAAAGGTTGCGACTTTGGCCAAATTTATGTTTAATAAAATAGACCTTAAATTCCATAAGGAACCCAAAAATGTAATGATATACAGGGTATTCCATTTAGAAAACTCAAGTTATGTTATGTTATGGGGGGACTTTATCATTTTTTGTAAAAAAATGTCCAATAACTCCTAAACGGTTTTGGTCAAATGGATGTTTAATAAAATAAACCATACATTCCATAAGGAACCTAAAAATGTAATAATATGCAGGGTGTTCCCATTAAAAATCTGATGTTGCATAGCGTCTTCAGGAAATGGGACACTCTGCATATCTGAGAATACTTCTAGAAGAGAGAAAGACTGAAACCATGCAGCTTTTATTTGAAACTTTTTACCTAAAAGGATTAGAAGTTGTAGAAGTGTGGACCACAAACTATGTAAATTGTGTAACGGACAGCCGGCTGGACGGACGGACGGACAAACCAATGGCCAAAAATGGTACCATTAGTCTTAGAATACCATAGTTCGTCCACATATGTGAAAATCTCACCATCAAAATTTGGATCGAATGCATTACTTTCTCTTTATATGAAAGAAAATAAAAATGTTATGTGATCGATTTGTTAAAAGCTTGTCATTTTGTCAAATGCCTCATTTTGCTTTCCTTGTGATGATCAAGGAAACTACAGATGGCAATTACGTCCTATAATTTCCAAATTTTCTCTAAAATTATAATAAACATCGCCAGCACAGATTTTGGTCTATACAGAAGCCCCATTTATCTGTATTTTATCTGTAGATATAGAAAAAAACTTTAAATAACAAAACGATTGAGTTTATTCAACTGTATAATCTAAAGTTACCTTGCACTATACAGTGTGTGTCAAATTTGGTGTTAGCAGACTATACTGAACAAAGCTTTTCGTTGTAAACTTAATCTAGTGCATTAAGTTTAAAATGTTAACTGTTTATGATATAAACGTTCAAAGTTGGAAAATTACTATCATAGGAAACTTGATTTTTCATAAATGTAACGGTAATTCATTTTTCAATAATTATATCTAAAATTGTATTCACTTTTGATTTTATTCATATATTATTTTTAACTTACAAGAACTTACGTTCTAAGCAACTGTTTTAAAAGTTATAAAAAAGCATGTAAAATAAGCTAAGTGGATTAAAGCTAAGTTGGGATTCAAATATCTAGGAGTTAAAATGCACACAAGCGGTCATATAAATGCAGAAATAAATGATAGAACAGAGAACGCTGCCAAACTACACCATTCCCAGAGGAACAGAATTTTAAAGAACAAAAGTATTTCAAAAAACACGAAGTTAACAATATATAAGAGCATTTCAAGCCTATCTTGATCAATGGAACTGAAAGCTGGGAGCTGACGAAAAGAACACAATATAAAATCTCGGTAATGGAAATGAAGTATTTTAGAAAAGTTAAGAGATATACCAAAATGGATAGAATAAGAAATGAAGTGACAATTAAGGTGGTTCGGTTCGGTCATCTTGTTCGAATGGACGAAAAACAACCAGCAAAACTGATCTGGAAAAAAAACCTGAAGAACTAGCAGAAAACTTGAGCGTAAGAGGACTGACAGTGGCGAAGGGAAGAAGTTGGCAAGGGACAAGAAGAAATGGGGCAAAAATTATCCATGAATGAAAAAAAAATCTCCTATTTATTTATTTTTTTGCCAGTGAACCAAGTTCGTCGGTGTGGTATCAGCTTGATGGTGCTCCGGCTTATTACGGTATGCGTGCTAGTTAAAAATTAAGAGATATAATTTTGGTTTGTTTCCTTGTTTGTAGTACTAAAAATACGTCTTTTATAGTGAATTACATACAAATAAATCCGAGTTGTTCAGAAGTTTATGAAAATCTTGGAGATCTTTATAAACTTCTTGGTATTTGGTGCAAACTGATTGTAAAATAAATGTTTAATGAATAATGTAGGACAATATTATGATTATTTAATTAATCAACCAGCACACGAACATATGGTTGTTTATTAAGAAACAAATAAAACTGAAAATTACCAATAGTCCTTTTAATAAAATTGCACGACAGATAAAAATTAATGTGAAAATTATACAATTAAAGCTTATCTAGTCATTATAACGCATATATGTGTACATTCATCAGCAGATAACGCTAACGAGGGACTGCCTTTTATTCCACGATAGACACACACGCACATATATCTTAATTAATGAGGAATGCACACACACCAAATGTTAAGCTGGAATCCGGGGAATGCAGCGAAATAAAATTTATATCAAAGACTGTAGAAGACATATGCACACGACATCTAAATACGTTTCAAAATTTCTGTTTTCTTTACTGTGTTATGTACAAATATTAATTCTTAATTCCATCAGTCTGACTTTCGCTTACACTTGCGTACAGTACGGTGTAGAACCCGAGACAAGCCGTGGGATGGAGGGCAGTGTTGTTCTTTTTCAGAGCCTGCTCCGCTGACGTCATAAATAGTTAGTTGATGAAGACATCTCTATCCAGGCCGCCTCGATGTGTGTGGCATTCTGCTTCACGTTTGGAAGGAGAACCTTTGCGTAACCGTACAGATACAGACCCTACTGCTTCCCTCGCTCATTCTTCCTTTTACTTTTATTTTCTCTTTTACTGCGCCGATGACTGAGCGTAGGGTTCCGCGTAAACACCATGTTTAAAAATACACGTTCACTTTTTCCGATGGTTTACTACGTTTTCAGAAAAGATATAAACGATTGGTGACTTGAAATATCCGGCACAAAGTTCAAAGATCTTTTATAACCTTCATCCTAAACCCTAAACGAATTCCTTAGTTCCTCTTTCATTTTTTTTGGTTTCATTTCTATTCCCAACTACCTATTAAGCCATTACAGCGTATTATAATTTCGTTCGTTTTCGTCCATGTCTAGCTCCATCATCCTTTGTCTCGTTTTAAAGGATAAATAGCGTTCATTAGTATAAAATTCGAATAAATACCTCCACCCATCATTATGCTGCGATACAAATACGGCCATTATTATGACCGCACGCATTCATCTCGTAGCTGCGTTTTCTCTTCTTCAACTCTACGTTATTAATTGAGCCAAATCGATTATTTAGGAGGAAGAATATTAATGTCTTCTTATTGTGTTCTTAGACGCATCTTCCATGTTATTAATGTTGCTCGAATCTATAAGCGTATACAAATGATTGAAATGTAGTAATTTAAGATTAGTGTGCGACATCTTGTTCAGAATTAAAATATATGGTACAAAAAATATATGAAATAAATAATACTTCACCCACGTCATCAAAGGGGTAATCTTAGTAAGTAATATCACCAAAAGGGATTTTGTTATGCACTTCATTCATGCATGAATCGTGATGACTCCATTCTTTGTACCAATTTCCTCCCCTTGCATATAATAGTAGGTGTGTTTTAATTACCCCCAAAAAAAATTACAATTTCCATTTGAAAGCTTCTTTTTCTATGCCCAACGATTTACGTTTCATACTAAGCGATCAGTTCCGATTCCTCTGAGGCCCTGCAGATTTAATTTGCCAAATTTAAATTCGGCGCGATAGATAAGGGGCATCGCAGGCGGTCTTGGACCCTTTGCTCCGTATCGCCGCCTTCTTAATTACGGCGTGGTTTATTTAAATGCGCGCATCTAGTGGTCAAGATATGCCGTTTTCGGACAGAGGAACAGCGCGGCGTCGTTTAGATAATATTGACTTACGTTAGAGTTGCCGCAATCGTAGAGATTTGCATACAAGTCGCTTGTACAGGTGATTAAGGTGGCCGTTGGGATAAAATTTAGAACGTCGCGACTTCGTCCTGAAACTATTTGGCAATCGCCAGGCAATCTTAATTTTCGAAAGGTATTTAACGTAATAACATCAACTCTAGATAGACGCCACCAAATGGTACGCTTAAATTTCTCACTCGAGGTCTAATACATCATCGAATTTCCCGTAGCCTTGTGATAGAAATGTGACACCACACTTGAAAGGGAATCACCTTTAGCTTGGAAAAATATCACATTACTTCAACAGCAAGACTAACAGTTATCTTCACTGGTTTGGACGTGTTTACATAAGTTATAAAATACCCAATTTGGGTGGTGCTAATTTGAAGTGACACGTTCATATCGATTACTCTCAGTACTACGGATTTCCAGTTTGTTTAGTTTTATACAATTAATAATCCTGTTTAGCTTTCCGTTAAATTAACTAGAGTAAAGCTGCGCAACCATTATGCCCATAATGAGACGGTAATGGCTTTTCTAATTGAGAATATCGCTGGTATTGTAGAGCTTGACGTCTTTAGCATTTACAAACCGACTACATAATGGTATAATTGCCAGGATAATTGGATAATTATACTGTAGGAAAAAAAACATTTTTATTATCGTTTGTTGTGGAGTATGCAAATGAATGGGAATAAGTATACAGTGATGTGAATGGACGATAAACTATGCTTTATAGGCTAACTAGATTCGAGAATCTTTGCGCGATAAACCAAACAAAAGTAACCAACGAACAAGATTAACAAGATTATCTTTAAGCACTAGAGAAAACGCCATAACGTCCCTGCAGCATCAATAAAAGAAGTCTGTTTAGAAGAAGATATTGTTATGATATCATATAGTACTTAATATAATTCATAGATACTATACTTTAAGTACAGAAGAACGGGTAAGTTCTTTTAAACTTTAGACGAGTTTGCTTTTTGTTCTTGGAAGTAAAGCTTCTTCCTTCGAAATACTCCTTAAATAGGAACTATAAAGCCTTCCGCCAATAAACATACATCCTAATAGTTGGTCCCCAAGCAATTTAATCCTTAATACTTGACATTTAATTGTTCACAACGATCTAAGCTGTCTTCTGAACTGGCGACATTAAAGCCCGAACGAAGCTCACGTATCAGTCGGCGCGATCAAAGTGGCCAGCGGCGGTTGAATTTATTTTATCTTAATTAAGAACGAAATCGGTCCCCAGAAATACCGAAAATGAACCGTTGACGACAATATGCACACTAAAAAGGCCGGCAGACTTAATTTTAATAATTCATACCTGGGAGTTGTAAAAAATAACGATGCCGCCTCAGAAGAGAGCACGACATTTCGGTTTTCCTCAATTGGCAATAAAATAAATTTGATTTTTTTGGGAGGGAATTCCTGGTCGGAATTATCGGAAACGATTCGTTATTTTTGATCAGTTTTATGGACGATCATTCGAATTTTCGACTAATCGTTTTTGTACGTCATAGAAAAGAGATTAAAGAATGCTCGGCATTCTTCGTGTTATCACAAGCGGACATAAAAGGGTGTTAAAAACTTTATCCCATTCAGAGGCGACGAGTTGTGGAAAAGCGATTTGGGTCCCGCCGGTCGGATCCAGAAAGCTCTGGGATGCCCGCGTACGCAAACAAAAAGGGCCCATTAAGTCGGCACTTATCTAATATTTGTCCACGGCCGGAGGAGCCTCGGGCCTGGGCCGACAAGGAAGGAGTCACCGGACGGGGCCGTTGCCGGACGGAGAAGGAATGGGCCACACAGCTCGAAAGGTTGGCCACCAATTAAGGATGTAAAGCACATTAATTTGCCGATGGACCTCCTATATACGTGTAACATGGGTCCGATTTCAACCAGCGCTCACGTAACGGTTGTGTCCTGTCTTTCTCCTTGTCTCGTGCGCTGGACGCTATGAAAAATACGGTATGCCACGACGTTTTTGCGTTTTGGACAGGAACGTTACTGCAATTTGTCATTGTAATAGTGCAAAACGTTCGCGGAGGTGAAAGAAGAAGAAGGAGGTTCGTTGTTTGCAGAAAGAAGCACAAAAAGCCTCCAAGGATTAAGCATCAAAACATTGCTCATTTATTTTTTGGTCGTTTCAAGCGGAAAAGAGGAGCTACCGTAAGTGCCTCTACGAATAGCTGATCATGTATTTTGCAAGAAAAGGAGGGGAATTACGAAATAAACAAAAACAGACAGTAATCTGTCGCTTTCATAGTATATTTTAGGAATTGTTCTGTCATCTCCAAATTTAGAATCCAATGCTTGTATCGTAAGGATATGAAGTTCCCCCAAAAAATGTATAGTTAAAAAGTAACAATTAAAATTATTGCTGGGTGGGAGGAAGCTGAAAGCAGAAAATATTCCTTAATGGGAGTTAATGAAAATTAACTCTAACTGTTTTTCCATTACTCATAATGATTACCTTCAGATTTGACGTACCTTCTTCACCAATCATTTAAATAAAACATTTTCAAAATTATTCTGTTCTTTAAAGCTTTCTTTATCCCCCAGATCAAATAAGTTCAAAAAACTTGGGAGATAAAAAATGCACAGTTGACATAAAAGGGTGGGAATAAGCAGAAAATAGAAAAGCATTGTTAACTTGGTGTCAAGTTTTCAAAGTTATTCAATTCTTTAAAACACTGGAGCTTTTTGGATCTAGGTGTTAAGAATACCACCAATATATTTTTCAGTCATTCAGAGCTTTGCATCGCGAATAAAGACCAACGATCAAAAGCATAAAGCACTATAAAAAGCACTCTAAGAATCTTGGATCTTAGAGTGCACTTTCTATTACTCAATATATTTACGTATTTTTAAGTATATATTATTTCAACACAATGATTTAGTTTATTGATTTTTTTACCTATTTTGTGTTCACAAACATGACACTTTTTGTACATAACGCATTTCTTTATCTTCTCAGAAATAAAGTTGTACTATTGCAAGGTTTCAAAATTGAAATAACTAGAATAAGGAAAGGCTAGGAAAGAATATCTCTGCAAGGGTTGTCTAAAGTAATTATGTTGTTGAATAATATGAATCTTAGCTACGTTTTATCAAGTTATTAATAACTCATATACAATGCTCGTCTGAAGTATAGAACAAATTCATTATAAATTCAGTAAACTATTATACAAAAATGTTCGTTTCTTGTAACACCACACATTTTATAGAAAAAATCGGATATTTACCTTAATTTATGGTTTGATAATGACGTCATCATCAATTGTTTCAGATGGTAGCCCCCAATTTTTTACATGATTTGTGATAGAATTTATTACTACTAAAAAAACATACATTGAAAAATACAATTGTTTGTTTCTTACATTATTAAGCAAATATTTTAAAAAAACAAATACTTTAAAAAATATTTTTAAAAAGCAAATACATATTTCATTTGTTTTTTCAGTATTCGTCTCAGTTTACCTGTATAATAAACGTACGTACGTCAATGATTACATTTTATTTTAATTCTAAAATTTAATAAAGATTAAATTTCTCGTTCACTGAGCTTTTCTGGGTTTCCTAAGAATTATTAAAATTATTCACTTATCTGTTCTTAAGAAGGCCTTTAAATCGCAGAATTAACTTTACAGTTAACAGCATTGGTCGATTTTCTTTTAGGGCAAGTACAATGAAAGTTTTTACGAAGTTAAATCATTTTTTCTCGTCGATGTCTATAAATCCTCAATCTTTCAATAAAAACAATTCATATAAAGACGTATACCTGGTAGACCGAACTATCGCTCGGTCCATCAGGTACTCCGAGCTCTGCTCGGACTTTCAGTCTCGGTTTACATGTATAATAAATGTATGTACGTCAATAATTACATTTTATTTTAGTTCTACAGATTAATAAAGATTAAATTTCTGGTTCATTGAGCTTTTCTGCGTTTCCTAAGTACTATTAATATTTAATTTAAAATTATTTATAATGATTTAGAAAATTCTGTATTACTGATTTAATTCAGAATTCTTAGAAGTTATTATGTTTAACAATGTATTTTTGAAATATATTATTAAAAGAGTGGATATCGTAACCGTTGTTAGAAGCAATTTGTTGCATAATGGTTAACTCCTTTTTCATGTTATTAAAACTCCCTCTCTCTCTTATTAAAAGGTGTCTCAGGGAACGGTAAATATGTGGAATATTGTTTTCCAATTGATCATTAAGTAGTAAGGTTTGTGGGTGCTTTTTCTAAATGAATCTATTTCATAGCTTTCGAATAATTCCATTAAGT
>JAWQRJ010002038.1:0-14321 GCA_033557515.1 Diorygopyx duplodentatus | reverse complement strand
CGTGTTTCTCGAGTTAAAGGGTATTTAAAACACGATAAACACAGGAACGAAAAACAGCTGTCTTGTAAGATAAAGGATGTGATGGGTCATAGGGAATTATTGTGGGAATGTAAGTAGGTTTCGTCGAGGAAATGAATTTGTTTGTTTTTTTCTACTTCTAAGGTAAATTTAAGGTTACTGTGTATTTCATCGAGATATTCTAGAAAGGAGGTAAGGTTTATATGATTAAAATTCCAGATGCAGAAAACCTCGTCGACATGTCGTATCCATTTTATGATGTTTTTCTTGAACGGATTGCAATTATTCATTATATAATTTTTCTCAACGTAATCGAGATAGAGGCAGTCTTTACTATTGTAAAAATTGTTATTAAAAGTGATATAATTATTTGTAAGGATATGTCGAAGTAAAACGTTAAGTTGGTAGATA
The DNA here is from genome assembly GCA_033557515.1 of Diorygopyx duplodentatus. NCBI lineage: Eukaryota > Metazoa > Arthropoda > Insecta > Coleoptera > Scarabaeidae > Diorygopyx > Diorygopyx duplodentatus. The sequence continues at coordinate 13,892 of JAWQRJ010002038.1, read as the reverse complement.
GTGTGGGATGGTCCTTAAATAGTGTAGAAACCAGATCTAGGGTAAGATCGATAGGGACGTTGGAGTATAAATTGACGATGTCAAATGAAGTCATGATAGTATCTTTTAAGGATGTGTTTTCCAAATGGGTTATAAAGTGGTTGGTGTTTTTAAGAGAGTATTTAGGCTTGTACTTAATAATCTAAAAATGTCTAGGAAAAAAATATGCTAAAGGATAAAACCCTCACGTGTTTTAGAAACGACTGAGTAATAAAGTTAGTAGTGCGCGCAACTTTAGTAAAATTTAAAATAAATTTACATTTTTTAAAGCTTTTTAAAATTGCATGTAAAGTCAGATTAATATTATGGCGATTTACAGACTGAACTAGATGCAAGGCACAGCTCAGAAAAAGCGAACGGAAAAAGACATTCGAAATTAAACTATATATTTAAATAATAGTTTGAAAGTTAAGTCATTCTGTATACAGGATGTCCACTTTTTCAATGGGATTGTATTGGTAACCTTCAAACTATAATATGTAGAAGGTCGGTTAAATGGAGGAAAAGTTACATATTTGGGAGCACTATCTAGTGGTGAAAACAAATAGAAAATATCATGTTCGGTTCTTGAAATATCATAAAAAACAATTTTCGATATTTTAGTTTTTTGCTTATTGTAACTTTATTTGTTAAAATATAAATTACTTTACTAATATATTTTATTTGACTGTAAGTTCTCTTTAAATTGACCTAATCAGGTTTTGAATCCAAAGCTTCGTACCCGCTGGACCATCCCTAACTTAGTTTTTTTAAATACGGACTGATTTTTTTTATGACGCTCCTTAAAATACTTTTCTGTCATGAATTCAACCATGAACCGTACAACTATAGTTAAATTTGTACTATAATACACTTTATTTTCAAGATAGCCTCATAAACAGTAATCGAGCGGATTTAATCTGGAGATCTGGCAGGCCACGCTAATGAACCTCTTCTTCCAATCCAAGGATTAGGAAATGTTTCATCTAAATACTCTACGATTATTCTTGAGTTGTGTGGGCCAAATCCATCCTGTTGGAATCAGAGCCTATTATGCAGATGCCATAAAGGAATATCATCTACCATTTCTTGCGAAACTTGCAGATATTTTGCTGCAGTTAGGTTGTCCTAGTAATTCGTTGCCCACAAACCACACCGTATGTTTAAATAAAAACGATGTTGACATGCCCCACTTCTTGAATTAAATGAGGATTCTCTGTGGTATAAAAATATTTCTTTTTGCGATTAAACATGCCAGAATTTGTAAGTGGAATAAGTAATGAAAATAAAGTGAATTTAATTACCAATAATTGATCACTAATTCATGTATTCGTTGTTTTTATGTATGAAAAATCATTTTCTAGTTTTATGAACATGCAGGCTTTCTTTTTTGTTTGAACTAGCTTTTACTTACTTATTTGTTTTCATTCAGATAAATTATAATACCCACAAGAAATTAAAATTTGGATGAATACAGTCGGTCTTACCTAAAAATTATCTTTGAATCGTATTGTATGATATTATTATTATTAGTATTATTTAATTCATGATAGGAATGTATTTTAATAAGCATCATAAAAATACAGGTCCGTATTTAAAAAAAATAAGTTGATGAATTTAAATAGAACTTACAATCAAATAAAAATATCAATAAAGTAATTTGATTTTAAATTTGTTTTTTTATGATATTTCAAGAACCGACCATGATATTTCCGATTTGCTTTCATCGCTAGATAGTGCTTTCAGATAACTTTAGCAACTTTTTCTCCATTTAACCTACCTTCTACCTATTATAGTTTGAAAGTTACCAATACAATCCCATTGAAAAAGTGGACACCCTATATAAGCAATTAACATGTGTATCTTTCATAGCTTTGTCAACTTTTCGTGCTTTCAACAGTTTGATTTCTATATTTTTATTGCAACTGTGTAGTAACCATGAATCTTGTAGGTTATGTTTATGACCTTTTTCCAAGACGTGACGTCGGAATTTTGAATTAGTGTTATCTCGTTTATGTAGTAACTTTATTCTAGTGCAGTTTTTTCGGCCTGTTTCCCCAATGTAGACTGCGTTACAATCGGAACATTTAAGTTTGTAGACACCATTTTTGTCAAGTGGTTCTATCTTGTCTTTTGCATTACACAAAAAGTTAGTAAGAATGGTATATTTAGTTTTGTAAGAAATGATTGATATTGTTATTTTTAAGCAATTTTTTATTGGGTTGGTGTAGAGATAATTGAATTGTAAAGACTCATAGGTGTTATTCGATTTGTTTGCAACGGAGTGTTTGGTAGTAAATGCTGTGATTTCTTTTTGTTTGTGGTTAACTAATCTGTCTATGAGATGTGTTTGGAAGCCGTTATTGTATGCTATCTGTTTTATTATATATTTTTTGGTTTTGAAAATTATCTGGACTGAGAGGTAAACAGATAACTATATCTGTGCAAGTAGGTTTTCTGAAAATATCGATGGACAGTGAATTATTATGGATATCTCTATTTATTTTTAAATTTAATAACCTAGGGTTTGTAACAAGCAATTCGGATTTGTCAAAATGCCATAGGTGACCTGATAAAAATTAAATTTGTAAAAATCAGTTTGCATTCTGAAAAATGTGCGTTTTCCATGAAAACGTGAAGAGTTAGGTATAGGGAGGCATAATATGTAGTATTCGATAGACAATTAAATTTTACATCTACTCTTAGCATAAAATATAGGGCGTTCCATTTAAATTAAACTAGTTATTACCTTTTAACACTCGTCATTCTTTAGACTTCATTTTTGGACAACAGTATACTTGAGGAATTTTTCGCCAGTTTGACAAAAAATGTAAAACTAAACCAAACTTTAACAAATTGAATGCAAGGGAAATAATAAAAATAACGCAATGTATTCGATACCGCTGTTTGGTGTTAGCATGTTAAATTGCAATAATTGCGTACTTAACGTTTACTGTTAAACTAACTGTAGTAAGCTTGAATAAATTTACTAAGGATTTTGCATCGTGTTATTTTCTTACTAAAGTAGGCCATTTTACAGGAAAGATCAATTAACAAAAATCTATTTTCTGTTATTCAGAATATGTTTTACATAATTTACGCTGGAGATGATTATTAATTTTAATCGTAATATGCCAATTTATTTTGTTTGTTTGTCATCTTTTTCTGTTGTCGTAAGTCAGCGAGTACTTGTTTTATAAGTCAGCTCTGTTGGATGCAAATACCTTGGCTTTTAATCAATTAAGAATCACAACCATTAAGACTGCGAAGTTTTTTTACTCGCCTTAAAATAAGCACACACAGAGGCAGTTTGCTGTTAACCAAATATTCTTCTTCTTCTTCTTTGAGTTTCTTATATTTGCTACGTATTCATAATTATCATATTTAATAATAGCAATAAATTTATTATCCAACAGATAGGGCCATACAAAGGACAAAGTATATAAACATATGTGTAATGTAAATGATATAATACATAAAACAAATTATGCATTCTACTGTAACCACCGTATCCATAAGTCCATAAACTTTTTAACCATATTTTAAATATTACGTAGGTACTAATTTAAACTGAATAAAAAATAGTAAATGGTGAAAATCAATTATTATAAATGTTCAAAATGACGACCGTCCGACCTCTTTTTAAAACTCTCACTAACATTTGTTATCACTTCTGGGTTTATGCTCTGGAAGGCTTCTTTAATGTGCTCCTTCATATCATCTGGTGTTGTTGGAGGCGTGTCATAAACGATTCCCTTTACGTAGCCCCATAAAAAGAAATCCGGAGGAGTTAAGTCTGGTGATCTTGGTGGCCAATTTTTGTATCCACTTCTTACAATCCGATTTTCAAAATACGCATTTAAAAATGCTCGAACCCCACGGTGGAAGTGTGGAGGAGCTCCATCCAATTGAAACCACATCGATCTCCTTATCTCTAAACGAATGTCCTCCAATAAGATTGGAAATTGATTTATCAAAAGATCCAAAAACAATATTCCCTTTAAATGGTGTTGAAAAAAATAAGGACCAATTACATATTCTCCCCTTATTCCACCGCATATATTCAGTGACCATGTGCTAATTATTAATTATTCTAAATTGATGCGCATTGGAATCAGAATAGTAATGAAAATTATGTCTGCTAACGAATCCATTGTTGTGAAATGTGCATTCATCACTAAACAGAACAAAATTAAAAAAGTTTTCATTCTCTGCAACTTTGTCTAACACCCACATACAAAATTCAACTCGTTTCGCAAAATCGTTTTCATAAAGATCTGGATTTTATAGGGCTGATAATTGTTTTCGAAGAATTTTTGTACTAACCAATTGTAAAATATATTGTTGTCAATCGTAAATAACCCTACCGTATATAAGGTAGCTTTGTAAATTTCAACAATCGAAAAACCTCCCCAATTAAACGCAAAAAAATACAACACCAAACTTGGAAAATTTAAAAAATCAAACCGCCAGGAGACCTCCTTATCTTTTAACTAATTTCTAATACAGAGATTATCAATTTGCAAGATCGGTGAGGGTGGTAAAAACCACCCCATAATATTAGAAAATTAATACCTCAAATCGTAGACATAGAAATATTTTTAAATCGGCAGAATATCTTCAGTGTACTCTAAACTAATTTTTATTCCCGGGGTGAAACACCAGAAAATTCATGGATGCGTTCCTAAACATACGACATCTTTGAAATTAAATTTTATTGTATCTTAAACGTTTTCAATTCAAGACTGATTGATCTGAAAGGCCGATGTATCATCACCTTTGTACAGTCTTGGTATAAACTTTTCATGAAATGTGAACGCCCTCCGGCGAAGAAAAAATCATTATTTGCGCCTGACAGTTACTCTCTAAAATCTGTTAACTCTGAACTGGATTCTACGATGTCGCCTACTTGTGATTTTCTTTTTTAACTTAACTTAAAAAGGCAAATAAGTTATCTATTAGGTTACGATCTTCTGATGTATTGGGGAATGTTTCTTGAACATTTCAAACACTGTTGTCTCTAACTAATGCCAACCATATATGAAAGCGTATAATTGCAGATAGGTATTCTATTCTATTCATATTGATGGTATTAATAATACCATCAATTTTCTAGAGTAGGTGCCAGAATATTCTGGCCATCTAGTCTGGAAACTGAACTTCTGATATTCGACAAACACGAGAAGTTTAATATTCAGACACACCACTAAATATCAAACTGACACAAAAAAATGATGTGTCGTAAAAATTTGATGTATCCATTAAATACTTACTCATACACGAGGAGGAATGATTCTAATAGCAATATCTGATCTGTATCAGGCGTGATGTAAATTTCACTGCTGGCAATTTGAAATTGCGAACACCCTCCAATTCACAGTATAGGGGGATGAATATGTCCTGCGGCTGAATCTGTTACCTTCCCCTATTAAATTTTCAAATGGTGGGGTGCATTTTTTACGGTTCCCCTGGGGTGTTAACGTGTGACAAAAATTTAAACGACCCAAAGCTGTTTGGCATGTTTTCTCGTTTTACTCGACGATTACAATGGAAATTTGCAAAAGGGTCCGTGTGCGTGTGCGACGATTTAATGCAGCCATATGGCACTCATTCGAATTGTATTGTTTATGGCAACATTCCAATTTTCATTGCTAAATCAAAATTCTTTTACGTCTGCTAAATTGCTTTTAAAACAAAAGAAATACTTTCGCGGCCATTGTTTACAATATTCGACATCTGGGAAACAAAAAAATACTGATTTAGTACGTACTATTGTAAATGGTTTTTATGCTGATGACAAGTAAGCTCAAACAATTGCGAACGGTTTGATTCTCGATTATGATTGAGCAATTAGTGGTAAAAACATTAAACTTTCTCTAGTGATTAAAGTGTCGATTAAATCTTTTAGACGTCCACCTGTGTTTTGAACATTATTTAATGGAAGTAGAGTTTAATAGAAATCGAATCCTATTAAACGAGCTAAAATTGCGCATTTATTTATTTGTCGTGGGTGATATTTGCAGAATTTAGAGATTCCGAGCGAGGAATCGATTGAGATAGTTCTTAATTTTCGGTTAAATACTGCGTTGTTATAACACAACGCAGTGGATATAAGGATAGGCGTCGTAAAGGAATATCTGGAAATTATAATAATAATCTACAGAAATGAAGGGAGGATGAGTCTATGAGTCCTTTGCAATGATAAAAGGTCACGAGTACAGCGCCTTCGCATTACATAGTAGGTTAAAGCTTTTGATGTTTATGACGGTAACGGTGAATTTAAAAAGTTGGCACTTATCCAAAACTAAAAGTTTTGCGAAAACTAAACCACGTATTTATTTTCCGTTGCATTGTTAAAAGACTGGAGTGTTTGAAACATTTCTATCCACTTGGATAAACACTTCTTAAAATGCAATACTTATTTAAATAGTAAGCGGAGATGCAACTTTAAACATTATAGAATTTAAATTCTTAATGAGAGAATCGCCATATGCATCTTACTACACTAAAATTGATTTTACTTCCAGCATTTAATTAGTTGTGTTATAAATTTCACATGAAGTTTTTCAAAAGCTATTTATTGATTATAAGTACCCAATTATCCGTAATTTTTCATAATTTGATTCCACATTTTTGTCTCTATAGTTTGTATATTCCAGAATACATTTTCAAGGCGGTTCTCTTCAATCTCGTCAAACTTTTGTTTATCTCAAAACTTAACGTCTAACTTATATTTTTAATACCCGTTAAGTTTTTCGCATTTGGTTAAGATCTAAACATAATTTAATTTTTTTAAGGTCTAAACATTGATATGGGATATAACATAATGTTTTCATAATTAATTATGTCGCAATTATGTCATGAATTATCTAGGTAATTGTTCTATAAATTTGCTCTGCGTTTGCAAACAATTTCTTACATGTGACTGAGGAACAAAATCTTACTATTTATTATGGTAATCTGGATTTTCAACAACGTCTTGGCTATTTCTCATACTAAATTCGTTTCTTCAATAGAACCGGTTCGTTCATTGTAGTTTTAGCCAATAGGCTATAATTTTTAAACGAAATAAATGGAGAAAAATTATTGCCCCGAGTGGGATTTGAACCCGTTACCGCTTCGTCTGTACTGAAGCGCTCTTACCAACTGAGCTATCGATGCTTCCTATCCCGACTCGTTAGTTAGAGCATACTTCACTATGCAATTGTTCCGGTCACTGTTGAAATAACGATCGTATCCGGATTAGGACACACTACGTGATGTTATAATTATGTTTTTAGCGGACAGGCTGTATATTTAGCCAACAGGCTGCTCGGCGAACACCTGACGTACTTCAAAGATAAACAGAAATGTAGAAATATGGTTTCCAACGAGTCGGAGCAGGAAATCAACTTCGAAAATACTCTATAAAGTGCACAACAAACCAATTGTTGCTGACAATGTATGATAGCTCTTTAAATTTAATGTTGAACTTTGATGTCGGCACCAATTAATAATTTTAAAAATTTCTTAATAAGCAATCTAAAATAATTATAAAATATTACACTATTTTACAAGAAATTGAAATTCAATTAGTTGATGTCAACAATGCATACAGAATGTATACAGGATTTCTACAGTAGATCGCCCATTAGAAATATATGGGGAACGAATAAAGCTAGAAGTCCGAAAATTTGGTGGAATTTCGATTTGGCTGGGAAGAGAACTAAAAGATAAAAATATTTTCAATAAGCTGGTGGTTCCGGTTATACCGGAAGTTAACAACGGCTTTGTTAATTTAAATGGAATGACCCCAATTTTAATTTATTTCTTAATCCACATTCAATTTTCAACAACTTTCGTAATACATCTGCCAGGCCTAAAGTTAATCGTTTTCGAGATATTGAATTTATTAGCAAAAATTACGCAACCGCAGTAACATTTTGAAAAATCGTATTTTCATAATAAGACTTAAGTGATAATGTTCATACTTCATTAATCGTTGGTTGAGAGATTGAACTTTTCAGAAATACACCCGCCGGGACATTCTTACGTACATTCATTACAAAATTGAATTTTGAAATAAGAAAACTTGAAATGACAAAAAGTGATTTTTTTTAAATGGCACCTACCAGATATTTTTATCTTATCGAATGCAGAATTAAAATCCTCATTAAACGGTTTCCCTATATCTAAAATGTATCCTTTTCCGTTTATTTACGTTTTTTCGAGCTCTTGCTGCAAATGCGATCCGTTGACAATACATTCATTTATTGTAAATTGAGTTGCCTACCAATTAGTTATCAATTTTGACGTTTATGTAACTTAGGTTGGTTGATTTCACATTTAGGGTGAAACATTAATACATGTATCATTTGGAAATCGAATTATCAAGATATTTCACGTGTTTAGTTCTTGACAGCGTTGACAAGTCTTTACTGTGTTCTAAAATGGTAACTAAAAATTACTCCAATGTTGATATGAATTTATTTATTATTCATGCATTAATTTTTCACCCTAAATATGAAATCACCCCAACCTAAGTTGCATAAACGACAAAATTGTTAACTAATTGGTAGGCAACTCAATTTACAACAAATGAATGTATTGACAAAGGATGGTTTTTACAGCATGAGCTCGAAAAAACTTAAATAATCGGAAAAGGATACATTTTACGTATATGGAAACCTAATACCGTTTAACCGAGGATTTTAATTCTACATTCGATAAAATAAAAATACCTGGTAGGTGCCATTTAAAAAAATCACTTTTTGTCATTTAAAGTTTTCTGTCATTTAAAGAAAATTCAATTTTGCAAAGAATGTACGTAAGAATGTTCCGCCGGAAGAGTTCAATGTCTCAATCAATGGTTAATGAAGTATGAACATTATGACATAAGTCTAATTATGAAAATTCGATTTTTCAAAATGTTGCTGCGGTTATATAATTTTTGCGAATAAATTCAATATCCCCAAAAACGATTAAGTTTAGGCCTGGCAGACGTATTGCGAAAATTGTTGAAAATTGAATATAGATTAAAAAAAATTAGGTGATTCCATTTAAATTAACAAAGCTTATTGATAATATTTTTATCCTTTAGTTTCACTTCCTATCATGTTGAAATCCAAATTTTCATACTTGTAGCTGTATCCGTTCCCCATATATTTCTAATGGACGCTCTACGGTGGACACCCTGTATGTTTGTTTCGATATGAATACTTTTTTAACGACTTCAAAGGATTAGATTTTCAATTCTCTACGTATTTAATAATTATTTAAAATTATAATTTAAAAAAAATAAATTTAATAAATTAATTTAAAATTTAATTTAATTTTTAAATTTAATTTAAAATTTAACATTTCCATCAACCCAATGTAAAATGTTAATTTTCAAATTTAACTTTTCGATGTACCTACAATAATTATTACTTGTAGTTTTTAATTTATCACCGACTTCAAAGTTAAGTTTTAAATATAAAGGGCTCGATTGCAATTAGTTAATTTTTACTTTCTTTCATAAAGAGAAAGTAATGTAATCATAAAGTATTCGGTCTAAAATTTTGATGATGAGATTTTGAGATATCTGGACGAATTATGATGGTTTTAAGAATAATGGTACCATTTTTGGACATTGGTCTGCCCGTTTGTCTGTTCGTTCGTCTGTGGTCAACACTTCTCCTATTTCTAATCATTTTAGCTAAAAAAGTTTCAAATGAAAGTTGCATGGTTTCAGTTCTAGTTTCTTCTAGAAGTATTTTCGTATATACAGGCTGCCTGTTTCTTGTAGATGCTTTGCAATTTCAGTTTTTTAAATGGAACACACTGTATACTATCGGATTTTTGAATTCTTTGTCGAATTTATGGTCGTTAGTTATTTAATTTTTAAACATGTATCTGCCTAAAGTTAGAGAAGACCGGGAGGTTAGGTGAGAGAAAGTTGTGTAATCGACCCACACATATTAAAAAAAATTAATGTTTATATCAAAAACATTATTCATTTAAGAACATAGTTTTTTTTGCAACTTATTACTTTATGTAACATCATATGATGACCGTGAGTGTGGTAATTTTAAACTAGTTAAGCGGTTTAAGTTGTTAGTGGGTGAAATCTTTACGCCTTTGACCTCGCTCTAATGCCAACTTCACATTAATATGCCAAGTTGACATTCAGTATTATTTGTTATTAAGTGTAACTATATTCAGACACTTATTCTTCCTTTTCTTTAGTTATATTTCAAAATACAAAGTTTGTTGCAATTATGTATCCCTCGTAGTAACTTCACCATCCTGCAGATACTCTAGATTAGATGGCCTCTTCATTTCTGATAATTCACATTGTTGGTTTTCGTAATCGTCAAATATATCTATTTGAAAATTATTTATTATCAATTATATTAGTAATATAAGTGTGGCAAATTTATTCAAATATGTATTATTATTATTATCATATTCGGAGAAATTGCAGAATGAGCCTCGTGCATGTCAAATAGCCTGTTTCAATCGACAACCTGATATGCACGCGATATTACCTAGTATTGAAAATTGGTCTGTCGACGGAAATGATGATTTTGCTGTGCCAATTATCTCTGCGCTTTGATTTCGAGTGCCAACCCATATAAAATCGCCAATATAAGGTTCATTCAATTTTTATGCACATGCAATCAATCCCAAAGGGGTAGCTGATTTGAAATTGGCATTATTTATTTATTTGTTTCACGATTTGAGTTTAATGCACAGCTAATTACTCCATGTAACACAATTGTTGTTTCTGGGTAATCAATGTCATTTTCTAATTGGTTCTATCATAAAAACATGAAAAAACTTTACTTCTTACTCTCATTCGTTTTGAAACTTTTTGTCTCGTCTATCTTTTACGTTTTATTTGATAGTGTTTTATTAGCATTCGTGCTAAAATATTAATTTGAATTTCTTCATCAAGAACACATTTTTCATCCCTGCCACTTTTAGATTCTTTTGTTCATTTATTTTTCCCAAGATGCAAATAATATCTAGCGGGGTTTTGTCGGCCAGCACAATGTTGGCACATAAATTGTCAACAACAACTGCGTTTTTATGACAGTAACGTAAATTAGTAGCAGTTTTTCGTCCCTTGTGTAAATTTACCCCATTGTAAGTGACAAGCACGAAAAAATATAATCAACTACACCCACCAAACGCAGTCATTTCATCATATACGTATATAACACATTGTAGGTATGGAAGGTGCGCCAGAAACACCTGTGAGAGATGCATTGAACTTTGGTGACAAATATTTTCGCAAAAACAATACAACTTAACCGTAGCAAAACAACTTAACCGTAAAGCTAAATTAAATACTGTTACTAAAAATGAATTATCTAAATTAGTCACCAAGAACGTCAGAAATTCACACACAATAGAAATTAGAAACTACAGAAAATTTAACAACGAAACGAAAGTGTGAGCAATAACTTTCCTTTCACATACTGACATGTTTTACGAGTATAGGTTAAATTTTTACCAACTTCACTAGCGATAAAACCTTATATAAAAATACTAATTTTATAATAAAAATAGAAGAACGCAAATAATCGAACAGTAGTAAGTTATACATATATAACAGTTCAACGAACTCCCATGTATACAGTATTTTCTGCTTTCAATACATTCGTTCACAGGCTTTTACAATCACTTATTAAAAGAAATAAAGAAGTCAATATAATGAAACCGATAAATAGCAATTGATAACGGATATCGACACAAATATTAACAACTATAGATAAAGTTGTTAATATAAATCGTATTAGGGATTAATGGAATATTTATAGCCCTCTAAAAATGGAAATAACTAAAAGTTCAAATTTATGACTTGATTCTCTAAATATCTAAATCAAAAAAACTAGTGGAATATACTAAATTAATACAGTCAAATTTAATGTCTGTTGAAAAATGAAATATTAAATAGTAGGCGATGTCAAGGAAAAATTATAAAGGTGCCCTTTACGCCACTGCTATAATAAATGAATTCCCATATCTTTCATGAAAATTGTTTAATCTTGCATGCCCGTAATAAATTATAAAAATTTATTATCGTTCAGGGCAGGGAAATTAAAAAGAAGAGAAAGGTCCTACGAACGGTTGATTTAAACAGTTCCCCCTCTATTGTTAAACTTAAAGTTGGTTTTATCGTTCGCAATTTTTTACTGTTTCCGGCTTGGGATTTACCCTTAACTAGAGTATATGGTTTAGCCGTGCCCCGTTTATTAAATTCCTTTTTATGTTATTGTTTGGTAACTTTCTGATTTACGACCATAAGTATATAGGTGGCTGAAAAAAGAATTTGCTTCCCAAAATTGCTATAATCAGTATTAAGAATTAAAATTCCGTTTTAAATTCCTATATACTAACTGAATAAAATCAAATTTTATTCAGTACTAGTATTCTGGAATAAAATCCCTGAATTATTTTCTGATCTCTACAGGGAATTTTACCATTGATGGTCACTTAGGTGGTCTACATTATTCACATTATTTTGTAAAGGTAATGACACAAATCTTTGTTATACCACACCATACACAATAGTTTCTTCTTAAACATGATTGTATTAATATTCATAGTCATAAAGGAAATCATAAAAGAAAAGAAAATAGCCTGCAAAAAATTTCTACAGGCCAAATCACAAATAGGCAGACTAGACTACATAAAACAGAGCAACCACTCAAAGCAAACAATGCATGAAGAAAAGTAAAAGAGTTGGGAACAATTCGGGATAGAAATTAATGAAGATTTACAAAACAAATATAGGAAATTCGGGGGCAAGATAAAATCACGACACGAGCAAATGAAAAGAAGTAAATAAAAGGGATCTGTGGCAAAGACAAGCAGTTGAAAACAACTACTCAAATACTTGAAACATGGTACGATTTCTTTTCGAAAAAAATTTAAGACTGACACAGTGGATAAAACACAAAGAGAAGATGAAAACAAAAATAAAAAAGAGAGGAAATCAAAAGGAGAAAACAGAAGAAACCATCAGAAGAGAAAAATAGAAGAAGCGATAATGAAAATGATCAAATGGATGGGATTGGAAGGAAAAGAATGGTGATGGAATTTATGCAACAAGCATGGAACAAGGTAGAAATATCAGGGGGTTGGGAAAACAACCTAATATTATCCGGGAAAGGAGACCAGATTATATGAGATAATTACGAAGCAATCTGCCTCCCTTCGATCACATTTAATACATATACAAAACTAGTAGGAAAGAGATTAAAGAAAGTAATAGAAAACGACCAATCAGCATTCCAAACGAACGGTAACATTTTCATATTAAGAAGAATTATAGAAGGAGAGATGAGGAAGATTAAACACTTTGCCTAACCTTCATAGATCTTTAGCTTTCGATACCGTAGAAAGAGAAATAATATGGAATTCCATAGAACAACTAGAAGTACCAACACAACCTATTAGAATAATAAAGAATAATTATGGAAGAGTCAAAGGAATGGTGCAGATAAACGGGCAAAATCGGAGGAATTTCTAATGATAAGAGGAATAAAGCAAGAGGACACCTTAAGCCCTTTACTTTTCATGACTTTACCGTCAATTGTCATAGACAGAATTGCAAAAGTATAAAAGAAAAAACGAGGAATTGGAATACAGTAGTTGGATATAGAAATCTAATACCAACAAAACTAAACAATCTACTACATGCAGACAACATAATTCTAATAACGAACAGCAGAAATAAATTGAAAAAAGGACAAACAGAGGATGCTAACACAGAAGGAATAAAATGTAATAGAAAAACCCGAAAGAAGTAACAACATATTAATACTAAACGTTGTTGTAGGCTTTCGCGGCCGGAGTTCAATCTTCTTGGCTTTCTTGTGGTCGCCGGGACGGTGAAGAAACTC
>JAWQRJ010002037.1:0-14325 GCA_033557515.1 Diorygopyx duplodentatus | reverse complement strand
ATGAAAGCCCAATGCTAGTACTACATAAAACACAGTTTTTGTCGTCGAATTTTCACGCCAACACATAGCAATTAAGCTAATTATAACACGCTGCACGACTTGTCCCTTTCCTAGTTTATTCTAAACATTGCGTGGGACAAAAGGACAATTTCAACATTTTAGCAATTACGCCGCACAATAAATTATCTACTCTTTATAAATCAGTAACAAACAATGTTATATAAATTCCAGGTACCATTTTAGTGTTTCGTCGAATTTTTACGCGATTACTAATAACCTGAAATAATTTATTTAAAAATTATTTTAGATTATTGAGATCAAATCGAGGGGAAAGTTTATATATTAAAACTACTAACGCATTAGTTAAAAATATCTTAGCGATTGGAACACTATAAAGCGGGGTACTGAACGAAACAAAAGAGTTTGCGATTTACCCAGTTGCGATTAATCAAATTCGGTGTTGAATTAAATAAACAAAATCAAGAAACTCACTTATATTCTCAATTGTAATAATTCGATAATCGCTATGAACCTTAAAGCATTTTGTACAATTTGTGGGAGAACGATGCGGTAGGTACCTTCCCTTGATCTATAAATTAGTTTTGACAGAAGGGATTTCGCTGTTCGCGCCGTCTGGGGAATTCGATACAAATACCAAGTACGCGACGACATTTCTTGGAGAGTAAAATTCAAATTACTGGCCACTCTTGATTTGCGCTTCAACGCGACAATTAACTTTAACTTACAGTGCGTTTTGTGTTTTTACTTACAGTGAATCTGTGATTAAAAGTGGGTACTGTGGATTGCAGAAGTGCCACTGTCTAGATTACCTTAGAGTCTAAGTTTTTCAACCTGTGGTCGCGACCCCCAGGGGGTCGCGAAGTCTTGCTCGAGGGGTCGCAGTCGAAAGCCACGTAAAAGTAAAAAGCAAGGGTTGTAGGTTCTATACTACAATAAAAATACAACAATTTCAGTGAGAAGGCTATGCCTGTTTATTTTTTAATAATTTGCCTAATTGTGGTTCTATTTTGGATACGCGTCGTCTTTGAAATCAATGACATAGTTTCATTGCTGTCCTGAGGGGGGGTCGCCAGATTTTTTTTCATTGTTAAGGGGTCGCAAAAAATACCGAGTCGAAATAGTTGAAGGTTCCACGAAAATTGTTATTATTTAAATTATTAGTATTATTTAAATCAACAGATTACAGACAGAAAATGCAACAATGCATTATACAGGACAGTAACGAAAAATGTCTATCGCACTGCTTATTTATATTGTGTCGATATTTCGTAAAGGAAAGCTATATTATTTAAATCAACAGATTACGGACAGAAAATGCAACAATGCATTATACAGGACAGTAACGAAAAATGTATATCGCACTGCTTATATTGCGGTGAATTATCTGCAGAAATTCCATGCAATAGATGCGGACAACAGTCATAAGAAATGCATTACTGACGCAATTTCCACGTTTGTTTTTTTTCATTTTTGATTAAAAGTTATTTATTATAGATCATACAGGTTGTAAACAACATAATACTAACAAATCATTGCCTTAAGAATTCCGCAACTATATCATGATTTCTCAGAGATATTCTTTACACATCAACTCCTAAAAAGAAATGTCGTGCAGAGTAGCTTAATTGCTATGTCATGCCGTGAAAATTCGACCTACGAAACCTATGCTTTATATAGTACTAGCATTGGGCTTTCACGTAGTGAAAGCCGTTTCGAAATATTTTACTTAGTTTTTGTTTTATAACATCCAAATATGGCCAATCGAAGAAATTTCGAAGAAAATGGAGAGTGGATCTTAATAGAAAACTAGTCAAATCCGATGCTTTTCCCCTTTTATCCCAAAAAAATGAAATAGTGTCGTCTGTTCTATTTTGCTTCTTGTCAATCGATATATAAATTATTCTTTTTCACCACAGATGACCTACCAGTACAATTAAGCAAAAACATCCATCCATCAAGGCTCCTGCCCTTAAACAAATAAATTCCTTGAAGTTGGATAATCTTCGCTTTTCTAACCTTTCTCCTACCAGAGATATTTGGTCCCAAAATTAAGAAAAAAATCGAAAATATTACACATTCTTCACTGTTGTAGAAGAAAAGAAGCGGGGAAACAGTAGGATTGGACAGCTTATGTACGTGCTTACTGACATTTAATTATCCATAGGTTTTCTGTATGCAATTGATGATAGCCTTTGTGGTTCCACAGAAAGGTTAACATATAAACAAAAGTAAATAAGCAAATAAATTAATTCCCATACACACAAAATATCTCATTTGTAACAGAGCAAGGCTTACCAGCACATTCTTTTTAATAATAACAGAACATATCCATGAACAATAAAAATTAATGTTAATGCTTAATTAAGCCAAACTCGTTTGAAATGCCGCTGCAATCGTAAAACTTAATTAAAACTATGTACTAATGACAGTTTATTTTTAACAGTCCCAGCGAAATGAAGCATAAGAACAAATTACAATTAAAAGAGAAAAATAAATAATAAAATTTGCGAAAGTGTAGTGCACTGTGATATTAGATTTTATTTTTTTAGCGAAGTGCCGGGGGGCTATCTAAATTGAAAAAAAAAACAATACGAAAACTCTTCTACGAGAGGAATAGGGCACATGACCTTCCGCTTGTGTTATGGTTGCCGGTCCCCCAGGTTGACTGGTACTATGAAAGAGTCTGGTAGATTGTACGCTACCACAACACCGATCAGTAGTCGCCTGAGCTTCATAGGTGTTGTGCCGCCATGTTCGGTAGACCAGCGCACTCTACGCGAACTAGTTCTATTTTGGTCCGCGCATACGTTTCAGACTTTTCAAAATTTTAACGAACGTCCGAAATCTTTGTTCTTTTTGATAGTGCGTGAACGTGGTTTGATGTATTTTTTTGTGAAGGCTGAACAAGTAATGGATGACATGCCTAACGGTGTTGTACTTATAAAGTGTAAGTCTTGTGTATGCTTTTATTTTTATTACTAATTATTGATTTGGAGTTGATTAAATAGTACACTGAAGAAGTTACTAAACTTGATGGCTTAAACAGGAGTGTAAAAAGTCCTGTAAACTTCGCTTACCAAAACTTTTAATAGACAAAAGGATCTGTTGGTAAAAGCTCTGAAAGCCCTGAGGAACACCTGGTTCTTAATAAGCTACCAGAAAGAAAAGAACAGGTATACAAAGACCTAACCTAAATGTAGAAGAAGAAACTAATAGGGGACCAGCTGCCTACTACGTTTTTCTAAGAACTGAACTTACAGGCTACCCCTAATCGAATCAACCTATTTTTTTTGAAGTAGCTTTCCACAAATATTTTCTAGAAATTGGAACACGGATTATTGATAACGCCCTCTTATCTCCTATCTGTAAACCAATATTTATTGTGGCATGTATACCGAAGTTTGCAAAAATGTGAATCAGATATTGTAATAAATCGAATATAGACCGAATTGTTGTGCTTTATATTAATAAGGGAAGCTTTTGAAAAATCTGTACACACATTGAAATTCCAGGGGCAACAGCTGTCTTGCCACATGTGCCCCGGCTACAGGTTTCAGATAACACACTCGAGATTACACCACATCAAATTTGCAAGGCAGCGAAACTTAATTTTGTGAAAAGTACATCGACGATGCTGGTGGGAGCTAAATCAAGTTACATGCTGGTATATAAAATGCAAAACTGCGCAACGTTCACCTTTTTTTATTAAGAAGTTTAGATGCAAAATCTACTTAATAAAAAAGGCAAAACATTCTAATTAGAATACTTAAAGCGAATTCTACATTTACGAACATCTGTTCGAATATATAGAAGAAATTTTAAACATTAGTTTTCAGCAATAATTTAGAAGTTACTGTTCAATCGCCATAAAATCGTCAGGTCTCCTGACTAACAATGCACCTTTCAAGAATGAAGTGAATATCATAGTCATTAAAGAACGAGCCATCAAAATGACAGTCAAATTGGACAATCGATTTGAACACAAACTACATAATAACATGTGCACAACTGTCAAGTTGTTATGTGCTCTGACTTGCTATGGTTTCTACTTGTTGTGACGTTGTTTTGAAAAGCTTTGCTTAGTTTTTAGTTCAATTGCCCACAGGTGGTACTTCTCAACGAACAGTACTTAACTATATGGTGCATAATAAGGGAATAGTTTTTTTAACAGCTGTGAAATACAACGAACTTTCAAATTGGATGAATGTCGAATGTGCAAAAGATAGTGAAGTAAAGCTATCTTTAACCTTAATGATTATGGCTATTCATTAAAAAACCTTTTAATCGTAACACCAAAATTCAAGTTACAACAATGATACCACTATCAAATAGTTTAAAAAGTAGTTGGTACCTGCTTATCATGCACTAAATTAAAGTAAAAATTGTTCTGTTTGAAATAACAAAAAAATCAATCATTAATAATCAGTACACGAAGGGTCGAAAGGTAGGAATGTATAACCACAGGAATGTATAACCCCAGAAAGTTATTAACATCTGGAGTGGACTAGAATTAGGCATTTTGGATCCATTCTGGAAAATTCAATGGCGTTCCTTACTAATGTTTTTAATTGTGTCATTAATTTTTTATCGAGTAGTTTTGGATAAAGTTTAGTTAAACGACTTGCAAATATGGGAGCGAGTTTCAAGAATATTTTTTAGAAAAAAATCACTGAAATTAAGTAATTTATTGAAAAACACAACTTCTTTAAATCAAAGTAAGAGGAAATAAATATAAATTGAAAATAAAATCAATTTGAAATGTAATAATGCGGAGGTGCTCCATCTTGCTGACGCCAAATCCTTGAGGGACCATTCCATGCCAAATCACCCCAGCCATATAACCCACCTTCTCCGATGTGTCTGAAATTTTCAGCAAACACAGTTCTAAGTTCTAATAAAGTTAGAAAAAATATAAAATGTTATATAAAGTACTGTGATTTTTTTTATACGAAATCTTGAATGTAGCTGAAGAGCAAAAATAAGTGTGGAATTTATGGGTATGCTTTGAGTTGGAGAATTTTTATTTCTCCGCTGCTTTTATAAAATTTTATCACTTATAGTGCTTCTCATGAGGAATTCAGAAAAAAATACTGTTTTAATGCAGGATATTTGTACATAATTATAAAAAATATTTTTATTAACAGTATTCTGTATGAAAATTTTCAAAAATCAAAAATCTATGAAAGTGTATTTTCCAACATGAACCTAATACGTTTTAAATACTTCATATACCACGTTGATTCACATAAAGAAAAAAAATCAGTGGTTGCTTTAATAATTTTTGAACAAAAAAAACATTAGCTAAACTTAATATTATAAACAGTCAAAGATAAAACAAAAGTATAAAGTATACTAAATTAGCTAAATAGCTTCTTTATGACACATTTCTTAAGTTCTTGTTTGCATAGCTACCAAAATTTCCTGTATCGGTAAAATAAATACATACCGTATTTTTCTGACTATAAGACGCACCTGACAATAAGACGCACCTCAAATTTAGAGACGATTTATTCTTAAAATCAAGCAATGACGAGTATACATGTCGTACGCAGGGCAAATGCTTCTATTATAAATTTTACAAAAAAAGTAAAGCAAAACGAGGAAGGATTTCATTTTTATTCCATAAAACATTAACAATTCATTGTTGAAAAGGTTATTGTTATTAAAAACTGAAAAAATGTCAAAAAATAATACAATTCTTATTAGAAAATACCCGATATGTATACACAGAAAAGTATACAAAACAATTCGTGGAATAAACGGAAAGAAGTGTTTCTATGTGCTGCAAATAAAATAAATAAAATAAAAACAACATACACAAAGACACAATAAGAGCTTATTAATTATTATTATTATTAATTATTAGTAAACATACGACTGTAAGACTTCAGTGGAGTCTCTTCTTCAGTGCAGAAGGGGAAGGGGGGGCAGAAAAAATGCAGAAATATATTAAAAACACCAACAAGTAGCCAAAAAAGGTGATGCGAACTGTCAGACCTCAAAAAAGACGTCTTTCCTGAAGGGATGCGAGTGAGAAATCAGCAACCAGAACCAGAGAAGCCAAATGAACAAATTAATTTGTTGCAAATATGTAATCAAGAAAGTATAGCATTGCAGTAAACCAGACTTTTATTTATGTAGAAGAACTACAGAAGTTTGTCATAATGAATAAGTTATTTATCTAATTTAGTATACTTTATACTTTTGTTTTTACTTTGACTGTTTATAATATTATTCCAATTGCAATTCTTATAAGTTTAGATAATGATTTTTTTTGTTCAAAAATTATTGAAGCAACCACTGGTTTTTTCTTCATTTGACAGAACATGGTGTATGATGTATTTAAAAAAATATTAGGTTGTACTGTATGTTGGAAGATACACTTTCATAGATTTTGATTTCTGAAAATTTTCATACAGAATATGATAACTGTCAAAATAAAAAAAAAATTAAAATTATACGCGAAGATTCAGCAGTGAAACAGTATTTTTTTCTGAATTTCTCATGGTAAAATTTTCAGCTTTCTATCACATGTAGCAGTCGAGAAATAAAATTCTGCAGCTCAAAGCACACCCATAAATTCCACTGCAAGATGACAAGTTTTTTTTGCTGTACACCCATATTCCAGGTCTCATTTAAAAAAATTTATAAGTCACAATAATTCATAATTTTACATGCTTTTCTAACTTTATTACTGTGTTTTTCTGAAAATTTGTGACAAATCGGAGATGGTTGGTTATATTTTGAATTTTTTTGGGGTGATTTGGCATGGAATAACCCTGAATCGGATAGACCATGTTCCGGTTCCATTTAGGAACATAACATCAATATAATAACTAACTCGAACGGTAGAAAATCCAAATCCCGTTCACCGTTTAAATTTTGGCCAAAGAAGTAAGGCCCAATAACGCGATTAGCCGCAATTCAGAAATTTTTAGCTTCTACATATACTCTGAAGGTATAAAGAGAAAGTATTATTGGTCCAAAATTTTGATGATGAGATTTTGATATATCTTAATTAGACCGTTCTAAAAGTAATGGTACCATTTTTAGGCATTGGTCTGTCCATATTTTTAATAATTTGAAGCAAAAAAGATTCAAATAAAAGTTGCATGGTTTCTGTTCTTCTTTCTTCTAGAAGTGTTTTCATGTATACAGCCAAAAATGGTACCATTAGTCTTACTCACATTCGTCTCTCTTAGATTGACATCATTCACCAAGATATATCAAAATATCACCATCAAAATTTTTGACCGAATATAAAGCATTCTCTTAGACCTTCAAGTAAAAGAAAGTAAAAGTTAACATAGTGCTGTAAACCTGTCATCTGCTAGGTATGCTTCAAACTTTTTGATCTTCATCCATTACACTCAGCATTGGAAAATTCAACCTCACCTCAGGAAAGGACTTTCAGAAAACCTTCATAGCAGCCAAATATATATATATATATATATATATATATATATATATATATATATTAATATATTGGGGTATTTCTAATAAAAAAAAAACATTTTAGATTAAATTAACTATTCAAAATGTCTTATGAAATAATAATAATGTCCGTTTGCACAAAGCATAGCTGTCCTGTTGTCAGATTTGTTAACCAATCAGCTCAGAGAATTCACATTTGAAAATTTGAATTCTTCAATCTGATTGGCTAACGGCTCTTTAATCGTCGATTAACTTTTCAGAAATGTTTTGTGCAACCGGGCATTAGTGTTGTTTACAGGATATATCTACCATGAACAGATTTAATTCCCAACTTATTTTCTTGGGCCTTCTGCTTCAATATCAACTGCTCCAAATAATAAAACGACTTTTTAAACGATTTTTGCCGAAACTGCATCATTGCGCGCCAATAATCTTGCGTTTCGGACCGATGGCAACTATGGCACATTTGGTGATATACCATAAACTCAACTATGAATTCTTGTTGCAGAGCAACTTTACCGACAACTTCAACATAGATGGTCAACTTCACTTTGGTCAACTTCATCTTCAGTTTTTACATGGACCCCCTGTTTATTATCACATTTTTGAATTCCTTATCGAATTTATGGTCGATTTTATTAAATATATATTTGGCCAAAGGGTGCACGTTTGGTTTAGGAGTTATTGAACATTTTTTTGCAAGACATTTGCTCTATATAGAAGGTTGGTTTGCTTCTAATCCATTTTAGGACAAAATGTTTCAAATGAAGGTTACAGTAATTTCACTCCTGTATGATATAACACTATTTTAATATACAGGATACCCCATTTCTTCTAGGCACTATACAACTTTAGTTGCATAGGTTAGACACACTGTATATTATTTGACCTGCATCTATATTATGCAGGGCAGAAATGCCTAAGCATTAAAAAACGTAATTTTTTTAAAAAAACGTAAATCAATCGATTTTTAGCAGGGTTTCTTCATTGTTAAGCAATATTCGCATATCACATGTCTTTCATAAAGTATCATTAAATTTTAAACTAAGTAAGAGAAAGTCGTGTGGTAATTTATACCAGATGTTTTTTCATCTAAATTGATTTGGTTTGAGTTTACTTTGATTTAAGTATTTTGTGCTTTTTAGTAAATTATTTAATTTCAACAATTTTCTTATGAAACCCATCAGGCCAATCCATAAAAAATTAGGGTTGCTATTTAAAAAAAGTACTCGACGACGTCACACCTCTTTCGCAGATGACACAAAAATGTTATAACCTTACCAAAAAGTATCCACTTTTGAAACCTATCCGAAGGTCAATTTTGTTTTAAAGGTGGTTTTCCAAATTTTCTTTCCAGGCCATTTTATCGATTTTTTATTCACGTTAACTAGGACACACTGTATAAGTACTTAAGCCAGATTGACACAATACGACAATTGTAACAATAGACAACTCTTTGTTTGGTCTTTATAAACCTACAAAGATAACTATACAAATTCAACTTTCAACATTTTGCCCCGTAAGACCAGACTCTATATGGCCAATAATGAACTCAAATTTAATTATCTAAGGTCTATAAAACCGGAGGCAAAAGAGGCCAAAACAGTGCCTGCTCGAAAAAAAATTAAAAATGAAGATTAAGGCAGCAATTAATTATGTGAGAACACCATAGTTTTCATTGCCATAAGGGCCAAATTCGTAAGGTCATATTTCCGGTTCTATAGGTCATAGAGGATATGAAATTTAAATCAACATATATCCAATACAAACTGTCGTAGTGAGTTCGTATTTGTAGCATTCATTTTCTTCGTAATTTTATAAAGTGTGTGGTTTTCGGATTTTGCATTTGATGAGTAAAAAAACAGTTCACATTCAAGCAGTAATGAAGCCATATATACAAAAAATTGCCTTGTGCGAATTGATTTTTAAAAGTCTTTCTTTAATAACTAGTTTTTTTTTATTTATTACTAGTTTATGTTCTCAGGAGCAAATTAAAAAAAATCGATTTAATTTTTATCTTTTGTATATCTGGGGAGATAAAAACAAATACTTTGATTCAATAATACTAGGCTTGTTCAATCAAAACCCATTTTTCTAATCATTTGTTTTCATTAATTTTTCAAACCCTACTGCAAAAGTTTGAGTGACAGATTTAGTATTACTGTAAATTTCTCTTCATTGTGGAGATGTTTCCAAACAAATCTGCAACGCTGCTTCATACTACCATATGAGCAATTTTAAGCAAAATCTAGAAACTCAAACATATACAGTGCGGATGTAAATGCCCCCCCGGGTGTAAATGATATAGATCATAACAAAATAATAGAGTGGTTGGAAAAATAGTAGAAATTTTATTTGATATTTATATAATTTTTTTATCAATTTTGATTTGAGTTTAATTTATTTTTTATTCGGGTCTAATAATACTCTGGGTACTCACACTATAAAAACTAACCGTGTAGTAGTAACAATAGTATGGAAGTGATCAATATAATATTTTGTAGTATAAAATGATCCACATGCACTTTTTTGAAATGCTGTAAATACTAAAGCTTCTACTGTAATACAATATAGTTGATGTTTTGAGATTGCTTAATTATATGCATATATTGTTTTGAGCTTTTTTGCATAATTATTAATCTTTCTTTGCTTTTAAGAAGTAGTTAAACAGGCATTCTTTTCAAATTTTCGTTATAAAAAAAACCAAATTATTGATAGTGAAATAAACTATTAGTTATCTCTTGTATCCCGAAAGCCTATAAACTAAATTTCTTAGGTTAATGCATTTATTTCTGCACATTCAATTTTCTGGTGATTTCTGCTACCGTCCTTAAACTTGTTCACGCTTCTGTACAATAAAGGTCGATTTCCATATAATTGGCACCCTCTACGGTAACCTCCGATCAATCGTCGGTATTTAAACCGTATCTTTAACCTCGAGAACTTTCTCCTGAAGCCGAGAGAGGAGTAATTGGATAATGCACATGAATGGTGTAGAAAACGAACGTTCCCCGAGCTCGTCGACCCGTTCCGGACCACCTGAGAGCGACCAACAATCGAGCGACATGTGGCGAGATCGTCAAACGATTGTTTGTATTACACACGGCTTATATAATCAAGAAGTGTTTTCGGTGCTTGAAATGCTCCACCATGGACATGTGGTGCTTGAATCCAGACGCAATTGTTTTATCTACTTGGTTCACCGAAAAAAACAAAACAACTTTTTTACCTCACCGGGTATAACACACGCGGTCTGCTAACGAAGTTTTCTCAGGTAGAAGTTACTTAGTCCCAAATGAACCCTATTAAAACGTCGAAACCTGTTCAGTTTGATCCGTTTGCCATCTAATGGAGAAAAATAGCGAGAGAGGTAGTAAACTTGCAGTTAATGTGCTGGAACTCGAGAATGGCACGTTGTACTCAACTTTTTGCTCCGTAATAGTTACAATACACTCTTTAAAAGCTCGTCTGTGTGATTTGCCACTTAACGGCGCAGGTAATATATAACTGTTAAAACTGAATGTGCTTCGAGACACGCACACGACTTTCTCTTACCATAACCCTGATTAATATTTCAAAATTATTAAAGATCACTCAACTTTCGCTCTCGAGATATTGAGAATTGTCAATAAGGAAACAGATAGAAATCAAAGTGGACATCGAAAGAAGGAAACGCCCAGCATCCGAAAGGGAAATCTTCAAACTAATTAAAGTCGATGATACTCGAAAATTCCAGTGAAATCTAAGTTGTGCTATTTAACAGCGTGCGAGAGAGAATCAGTATCTGAAGACTATCTGTGCTTTGGAGGAGAGAAGTCATGTTTATTTTTGTAAGACGCACACGTAGCGGTGCTCTGGATCTCAAGTGCTCACTTGATGGCACCGCTATCGCCATGGCCCACTTCAATAAACAGACGGGTACCAGTTTATGATGGAATTTTCTCATATTGGACCGTGGAAAATACCTAACACGCAGATTTGACTTTTAATGCTGCTGTATATTTAGATCGTGCCACAATAATCACGAAACTGGTATACATCGGAATAAATTCAAATAAAATTTATCCAAATAATCAATATGTTTGCTGTATACGGCACCTAGTTATTAATTGCCCAGTGAGTTATAATAAGTAATCATAGTTTGCAGTTATAAGAAATCGGTTAATTCGGGATAATGTGGGGAAAGAACCACAACGGGTCGAATGGGGCCTAAGTGCAGCTGGAAGAACTGAATCCCTCATCCATACATACATGAGTGGGCGGAAATACTCCTTCTACTTGTTGTTGGTTCGATTTCACAATCAACTATTTCAAGAAGTTGTTATTCATTTTCATTCTGATAATGAATTAATGTAAACAGTGTTAACTTTTAATACTTTAATAGAACTTTTAATTAAAATTAAGTATTTTTTGGAATAACGAGTCGATTTTGACACATTCCAAAATCAAAACTGTAATTGGACAGAAGGAGAATTCACAGCGAGAAAACAACTAACATTGAAAACAGAGGAGCAGGTGCATAAGTTTGAGGAATTTGAGAGTTTTGAAAACTTGGGATAAATCTTCAAAAGAAAGCCGGGAATGGAACATGATGAAGTTGAAGATAGGGATATACAAGATTGTGAGGGCAATAGTGGCATTTGGGAGCGAAGTATGGGTGCTCAGAAAGGAAGAACAATATAGGTTGGTAATTAGGGAAGTAAATGTGTTCGGAAGCAAACTGGTGGAAGGAAACTGGGGGATGAAAACGAATATGGAGATATATGAGTTGTACAATGAAGAAAATATAATTGGAATGGTGAAGACATAGAGAATTAGATCTAAGAACGTCTAAGAAAAAAACACCAAAGCTACTAATAACAAGAAATATAGGAGGTCCAAAACGACGATTAAGGCCAAGACATAAATGGAAAAGAGATATGGGGGAAGACCTGAGAACATTAAATATCACGAGATAGAGGATTCAAGCTAGGATAAGAAATGGTACTAATGATATACAGGTGAGAATTTGAAAATTATTAGTCCAAATAACTCGGAAAACTAATAAAGGTTTTAAACACGCTTTCAGGAGGTCATATCACAGAAATCGCAGTATAATTGTCACACTGTGCGCCCAAACCTCAACATTAAAATCGTCAGTGGCACTACCGACCTTGTGATACCTCAAATTAAAGGCCTCAACAAGTACTTTACACATGTGCAAGACATATTAAAAACGTTATTTTTTAAATCTGCAAATAAAACAGCTGTTTTTATATAATTTTTTTTAATTATTTCAGTTTTTATTTAATCAAACGTTCAAAATGCTGTCCATTATTTTGTAAACAGTACTACAAACGGTTTTCAAATTCCATCCCAACACTTTCATCGTTTCTGCCTTCTCATTGCTCTACATTCCCTTCTAATCCGTTGACAAAGATCTTCAATTGCTGGAGGCTCTGTTTTGTACACTACTGACTTCATTAAACCCCAAAGATAAAAATCTAAGGGAGATAAATCGGGAGATCGGCCAGGCCATTCTATCGAACCCCTTCTTCCAAGCCACTGCCCAGGAAACTCATAAGAATTTAAAACAATTTGTAACATTTAAGAATTGGCGGTCTGCTAGGACATAGTATGGTGGAGCCCCATCTTATTGGAAGTGAATGAAGTTTTCATTCAAATTCATATTTCCGTCAATATCTTCTTGGGTTTCCAATTCTTCAATAATTAGAGGTTCAATTATAGTGTCCAACTAAGTAATTGTTTCCATTTAGGTTTTCATCAATAAGTAATGGTCCGATAAGCCTATTAAATAATATGGGGGGCATATTATTTGATAGTATTATCATTAATTTTTGGAGGCCGCTGGGTGTGATCTTCTGCAAAAATGTGTTGATTTACAACACTTCAATACCGACAATTACGTTTATTAACTATGCCGTTGAGATCAAATGTACACTCATCACTGAAGCAAATATTTTTTAATAACCATTTTCTTACCACCATTTCTTCACAAAATTCTATTCGTCTGTTATCATCCCACAATTCGCGAAAAATCTGTAGTTTACATGGATGGAATTTATTCAACTCACGGTGTGACTATTATACCATAATTCAAGGCCCCCCTTAGGGTACTTTAAGTATAGAATACTTACAGTACCTGATTTACATTTCAAGTTCAAATTAATAAACCTCGTACCAGTTGACACAGTTCCGGTCTGATATCCCAAATATCTCGCCTAGTTTAAAAGTTAACAGGGGTTGGTCGCCCATCCATTGTCTATCATTGTATAAAGACCTGGAGGACCTTTTCAAGGAAAGATAGCAACACCACCCCATTGATATTTGCAAAATTTCAGTTGGTGGGCTGATAATATTTTACAATTATAATTCGAATTTTCAGATGGGATTGTTCCAGAACAGGGTTGGAAAAAGTCATGACTAGGACCCGGATCTTTATTTAAATAAATATTTTCGTACTTAAATAAATATTTTGCGATTTTTGATGATAAATAAATATTTGGTTTTTTAAGAAAAATAAACAAATTCTTTCTCATTTAATCTAAATATAATTCAATATTTTTCAAATTCTCTTCTCAAAAAAACAATTGAAAAATAAAATGTTGAGAATCGCTGCCTGCCTGCAGTTATAAACCTGCGAACACAAATATTATAGAAGCCGCACTACTGACGAAATCTCGAAAAGAAATGATTAATTACAATATCAATTACAAAATTACAACATTTGAAGAGGTGTTAAATAAAGATCCAGGCTATAAAATTTTACTATGTATCAAAAACAAGCTTCTTGGAACCCTTAGTGAAGAAAAGGAAGAAGAAAATTGAGATTTTGAAGTACTAAACACTTTGAGCCCATCAGACATTTCA
>JAWQRJ010002036.1:0-14327 GCA_033557515.1 Diorygopyx duplodentatus | reverse complement strand
ATAACGCGCGAACAATAACGCCCCACTACGTATTGAAGAATTTGGGCGCGGCTTAAGTTACGGTGGGGCACACGCGCATGACAATGACCGTTCCTAAGGTACGGGAATATTTACCAGTAGTGTATTATTATTCTAATTGTATTATGATGTAAACCATGTTTAGTATTATAATGCCCATTATTTTATGTACACCGTACAACATACTCAACATTTAGGATTAATGAAACGTTGATATGCATTAAATTAACAAATGTTTCCGGTTATTCCTGTTTTGCAGTCTTTGATTCATCAACCGCCTAAAGTACCATCAACCGATGGTACTTTAGGCGAAGCAGTATTATTTTTGTGAATTAACTTGCTGACTGTGACTTCTATGATTGACGAAATTGAACTTGACGAAATTACTGGTATATTGTGCAAATAAATTAGAAAGTCCCTGAATAAATTCCAGTACCTATTAAATAGCGAACATACAAAGACATGTGTTACCAGTTTTCTTTTAACACTGCTTAACAACAAACATTTTTTTGATGCCTGGAGTTTTCGTATTTGGTAATTTCAAACACGAAAACAGTTTTCTCTATCAACTATCCTTTTGAGTTCATCGCCACTAAATTATGATTTGAGAACTTTAATAAAAAAACAAATGACCAAAACTATTTTTATTACAACTGATTCTCAGTCGAAAACTGTTTTTTTTAGAAAAATTCATTAAAACTAACTTAAATTTAACAATCTAAAAAAACACAATTGATTAGGAAATCGTTTTTCATTCCTTTGTCTAGTTAAAACTACCTTCCGTAGTGCCTAATATTTTACGAGTTGATGTCTAACTAAGTGGGTGGAAATCATCACACGACTTTGTCCTATCTAGTTTAAATATTGAGTATGGTTATTTTCATATAAATTTATGAAATACATGTCATATTGTTTAAGAATAAAAGAACCTTGTTACTTAAACAATTCGGAAAGAGGTAGACGAAGGGAATGGAAAGGTAGAAGAAGACCATGGAGAGGTGGAAGAGGAGGGAGTGGTGGGAGAGGCAGATGACAAACCGCCAGACCGGCTTTAGTCTTTTTTTAAAGACTGTTTTGCTGTCCGCCCATAGATCCCGCCACTGTATCGATGTTTTCCACTTGTTTTCTTCACAATTTTATTTATTTACGATATGAATTGATTTTAGTGAAAGTCGAGACATATCTCAATCGATAACCTTTAAGACCGAGCTCGCTCGGGGGATAACGACAGAAAAAAACATTGTGTCTTACTTCTAACAGAGCTTGCCGGTCTCTTAGTTTTAGTAGCACCATCGTGAAATGTAAAACTAACAGACCGAGTTAGTTCCGTTCGCAACCTAGCTATAATTAGCAAAAACTCATTTTATATCTGTAACGGAGCTCGAATGTTCGCATTAGCTTCAATTTTTTTTTAAATTCTCATAATACTGGTGGCGCCATCATATGGCCAACGATTAAACTATCGTCATAGATCCCGCCAGCAGATATGTAGTTTCACTAAATTCCTCTCCACATAATAAATTTACTGAAGTCGAAAATAAATTCAATAAATACAGAAAGTGGTACGAGAAATATCAGAAAGTAGCCTTCGCCTTGGGTATCAAAGCAGTGAATTGTTTTTGCAGGTTACGCTATTCATAATCCGCAATGAACGGAATAGTCTGGAAGTTAGGGTACAGAAACTCAAAGTTACTAACTAGAAAGCTGAACTGCTGACACAAAGCCCTCTCACGCCTGATGATTACTAGGTGTATTTGACTTGAATGTTCTTTCAAAGGTCGACAAGTCAAACCTAACAACTCCAAACGGTTTTATTCCCAGTTTTCACGCCTCGTGCACCGAAACAATGCCGAGATACTCCCGTCTTGTCATAAAACTCCGCTGCGGGTCTGAACAATGGCCGTTAGGCAAGCTGTTTGTATTCAATATCAAAGACACTTCTCGAAGTTACCCTCCACATGATAATGAGATTAAAACCGCCGACGCGGTTAAGGGCACTTCGTATACTCTCGAGTGATTTGAACTTTCAGGTATTTAATTCATTCGGCAATTTTGGTAATCCCTAAAGCGTGACGGGAAATTCAAGTGAAGAGTTTGCATAACACGACAGTAGTATATCACATTTCAGGAATACTTAAGTAACTTGACAATATATTTATTTTATTTATTTGCGTTGTATTAATTCTTATTCAGAAACACAATAAGCTATCAGAGATGACATATTGAAAATGTAAAATTCTGAACCTGAAATATTTGAATTGGACTTGTTACATACGGTTTCTTGAGTGTCTTTTGCACTGCCTACCCTAAAGTCAAATTTTTTGTAGCATGGTGTAAACATATAGATAAGCATTCAAAAACTAAATTTGAGTAGAACTCTAAACACTATCATAAATTCTGCATACCTACGGAACTTTATTGTGTTGTAAATCACAGAATAGTGATTTTATCTACATAAAGGAGGTATGCTTTAACGTGGAAACGCTACACTGCAACGACTTAAGCATGCCATTAAATCTCTCATCATTTTTTAAATAACCTCTCTAATAATTAAAAATTAATTAAATTAAGTTGTAAAATTTTAAACTGTATCTGGATTAGGTTGGGACTTACCGCATGGGTTTATGTTATTATTTTTTCTTTTTATGTACACTGAGTAACTGGACAATTTCTATGTCCGCTGAGATTTATTACAAAAAGTATTATTATTATGAGAGTCGCAAGAGCCACCCATGCTATTAAAAAGGCCCGACGTTGGTAATATTCACAGCGCCACATAAGAGGATTTACGTTTCAGTTTTACGTTGGAAAGTGGTAAATAATGTAAAAATTAAAAAATTAATAAAGTGTTGCTTGTTTCTGTTGTATATACACCAAAGAAGTTAATAGAAGTCAATAGATGTTGACGTTCTGGCACCAGTTTTGCTAGTTATTTTATTTTTGTTGGCTATTTTGCATAACGTATTTTTATGTCAAGGTGCTTACAGTAGATAAAATTCATATGAAAAGGAAAAGGGTGTATAAGAAGTTCTGCTAGAAAAAAAGTCTGTGATTACAAAATCGACGCTGATGTTATACTTAACCGATAATACTGTATTACGATTCTTAATTCTCGGGGGCAGCGGTACCTACTAGAAGGACAATTTGTGAGGTCATTTGAAGAACTGATATAACAAGACCAAATTTTTTTGGTCCTGTTGTATACGCAATACAGCTACAACTGCGGAAATATAAAAGCTTTAGAGAATGCATTTCTCCGCAAAACAAACTACTTTTAACACTAAACACTACTTTTAAATTTTACAGATAATAACATTTTATAGGAGTTTCGCCAGCTCCTTCTTGAATATATCACGAAGGCCTTTTCATTTGTGTCGGGGCGCATCATCTGATTCTTTTTTAGTAAATACTTCTTGGCTTTCCAAGGAGTTCAATAGTCAAATATCTATATCTAGCAAGATACCTAAATCTTGCTCATTTCGATGTTTGACCTTCTTCTTTCAAATGTCGCATACAACCATTAGCAAAGCAGTGTATGAAATTTTTTGAAGCCGTATGGAGTAGCTTATATAAGAAATTGAAATTTCCTAATTGTATTGGTGTCATTGATAACAAGCATATTAAAATTAGATGTCCACCAACCACTGGATCTAATTTTCTAAAACTACAAACAGTATTTTACCGTAGTATTATATACATATTATATATATTATTATTATACATATTATATACAAGGAGTAGTAGACGTCACGTATAAATTCACACGCATTGACGTCGCAAGCTATGGCAAACAAAACAATGGAGGAATCTTTGCCAACTCAGCTATGTACTGTAGTACTGAGCAAAGTGATTTCAATATACCACCGGAAAAAAATTGCTCAATGCGAATGTTCTTGACCACATGTGCTTGTAAGGAATACAGTCTATCCATTAAATAATTATTTAATGTGGCCATTCTCGGGAAACAACCTAAGTAAAGAACAAGAAATGTTCGGAAATAACCTGTCCCGGACAGGAGGCCTCGTTGAATGTGAGGGATTATGTCCTCAAAATGGAGAATTCTTAAAACTGAGATTGAGATTTATCGTGACAATATAGATATAGTTATGAAATGTATTTACTTTCTACACAATGTGGGAAATGATTTGGAAGGTACGCAGGAGATTTTACAAGTAGGGCTACTAATAGTGCATACGAAATTAGAAATAAGAATGATTTTTCAATAAATATAAAATAAAAGATGTAGACAATAATTAGAATTAATATCTGCAATTTGCCCCCGTGGCTTTTTATTTAAATATCTGTTATGTTTTTGATCCCATCAAGATCATCATTCTTCTTCCAACGAAATTAGTAGCTCGCAATCCAACGCAAATTACTACTTTTTTCTACCCACAATACCTAATTTTTGTACGAATAGTAAGAAAAAAACAATTATTCTGGTCAGATCAGAATATCGTACCATTTCGTACAAATACATCGCAAGCAATATAACTGCGTACATATTAATGGTTTTGTTCAATTCGTGCGAATTCTCATTGATTTCCACGAATTAATCAACAACGCGCCATCGTGCGGTGCACGGTCAAATTATTTACTATCGTAAAATTTTGGACTTTCAAACGCTCAAAAGTGATATAAAATGATCTAGTTGGACGTTAAAACCTACAACAATCGATTCCTAGCACCGGAATCTCTAAATACTGCTAACATTACCGACGCTAATGCCTCCGTTCCACAGACGGTTCGGACAAATCAATAAATAAACAAGATAACCTCCTTTAATAGTATAGGATATATAGGATAAATAACTCGCGAAAGTCACAGAGTGGGCAACATTTATTACTGATAAATATTTCTATAGAACTGATTAGTTTTCAAAATACAAACATATATATGTAGTATTAAAAAAACTTTCAAGGGCACAAAATGAAACACAACTAATTATAAACTCGTGAAACACACGAAACAATTGAGCTGTTTTGTGGTTTGTCGTTAAAAATCAGCTTATGCCATATTTTAGCGCCATTATTTATTTGTTTTTTTGTCAATTGTTGGTGAATTTCCTAAGACGATATTTTCTCGAACGCACTACACTCATGTTGACATCTGTACACGAATTTACGCTTAGAAGGGATTTATTTTAACGTTTCAGTAGAAAACGTAAAGAAGCTTTTCCTGATGTTTTAAGAAAATTATTGTTAGGGTAGTTTGGTGAGTACCTAAAATTTTAAATAATGAGTTGGTAAGTAATTGTAATACATATTTTGAATTTCGTGTGTTAATAAAATTCAATTTTTCCACTAATATTTACGTAATATTAAGAATCAAATTCTGTGCTCTAGCTAGTTATTATTAGAGATTTGTAATTCTACTCACGAAATATGTAAATAACTCCCACTAATATCTTTATGCTTAGCAGGGAAAACGTATATGCGTCATGCGATTGAAGTGGAAAATAATGCGGAAGTCAAATTCCTCAAACTGCAAGGCACTAATTATTAAACGAAATATTAAAATTTTGATTTTGTTTCTCTTAATTCTGTACTTTTCTAACTTTATACAAAATATTTTTTTTTCACTTATACCAACAGGTTTAAAAATGATGACTTCCTTCGCCATCAACATCGGAATCGTCTAAGCCAACATCATCGATGGAGTCATCTAAATTATCAACGTTTAAAGAAATTAGGTGAAATAAGATGAGAGAGGAATAAGATGACACTGCTAGTGACTACTCTTCAACTGAACAAATACGTGAGGCAATAAAGTAGAAAATATGCAAGAGGAAATATCTACAACAATATTTAACTTAGCGGGAGACGGATTTTAAATGGTGTCAAAAAGCACCTAATAGTAATTTTGCATACTATAAAATTTGTAATAAGGAAATCAAGGCCAGTTGTGCTTGTTACGAAAGACATGGCAAGAATGAACTACATAAGAAAAATGTTCGCATTAAGCCTAAGATAATGCTCATTGATGATGTTTAGAAAAAATTACAAAAACAATAATCAACAAACATCATAGATAAATAGATAAAGTTATTGGTCCTTATGTTTCTCATTAGATTACTGAAGAATTGAATGAAACATATTCATATATTTCAACTATTCGTTAATAATAGAAACATCAGTATGTTTCAACAAAAATGTATCACACCTTACTATACCTTTCTAGAATTGTTAGAATTTGAAAGTGGTAGTACTGCCGTAAATATTTATCACCACCATCAGTAACTATCTAACTTCGACTAGCATCAAAATAGAAAATATGGCTTGTTTTGCAGCGGACAATTGTACAACGATGATGGGACAATTAAATGGGGTTCAAGCGCTACTAATAAAAACCTCCCCCACCTAATAGTTGTGGGTTGTAGCTCTCATTCATTTAATTTGAGTTCCGCCTATGCTTGTGCTAAAATTCCAAAGTCAGTAGAAGAACTAGTCAACGACATTTATTCCCATTTTCTCATAAGTCCAAAAGGACAAACCTATTAACAGACTTCCAAAAAATTTTGGAAATTTCATTCATAAACCTCATAAAACATACCTCATAAAATCTTAAAGTCATCCCAAACAAGGTGGCTCTCATTGCAGCAGATTGTAGATAAGGTTATAGAACAACACGAGGTTTTAATTTTATATTTCACAAACTCTGTGTTCCAGTAAAAATCATTAAAGACAGAAAATAAATTGTGTACCCTTAAGAATAACATAAACAAGATGACTTTTTGTTTCATATCTTAAAAATAAAGAATACCCTTAATGTTGAATATCAGTCGGAGAAATTTAGATTACATCAATTATTGCAAAAACAAATGAACTGGTGTGGATCACTCACGTGATTTTCTCTCACCTAACCCTCCAATCTATTTTAGGAAAATAACTTTGGACATATGCGTGTTTAATAAAATCGACCATAAATTCCATAAATACGGCAAAAACTTCATAGCAAGCTAAAATACACTACTTATACGGTCGATTATGCTACACTTAAACTTAGACAACCCAACCTACATGAGCGAAATTATATTTTAATGTTGTATTTTTATCTCGAAAACAGCATGTTTTAAAGAATGCGGTGTATTGTTATTATGCAACTTAAAAATGGTTTTAAAAACTATATTACTAACCGTATGTTAATAAACGTACCGTACGTACGATGCTTTGTCAATTTTTTTTGCGGTCAAGAAAGAAGAGGAAATTTAAATACAATTGGACAGAAGTGCACAAACCAACTTTGTAGATTGCAAATATAGAAACCTTTTCCCAGCTAGAAAGAAGGGGTCTTCGAAAAGATGGAAATGGACGAGGGCCCTGTGGGTGATTTACAACCTATGCCCGGACCATCAATCCACCAATCCATACGGTAACAAATGGTCTGTCTGGTGCAAATTAACTTACATCACGGCAGTTTATGTTGACAATAATTTAAATAAATAAATTTTGACATTTTGACAAAATTTGAAAGTACTTCAAATTTAAAAAAATTATAGAAACCAATACGAAAAATCTAAATTAATTCTAATTAAACTAATTAATTTTAGAGTTAATATTTCTCTTGTATTTTTTCCGTTAGGAATATACCGCTTTGCCCTAGGAGGGTAACATATGCAAATTGGAACGACCCTTATACCACCTCGCTATTCAGACTACTGGAAAAGAAGGGGAAGTATGGGTTCCATATCAACGAGCAATAATGTGAAGGGGAAGAGCTTTTGACATAGAAGTAATAACTTGCAACCACCCTTATACCATCCCACTATTTAGACTACTGGATGATAAAGCGGAGCAGTATGAATCGTATATCAACAAACTATGAATAAGGTTATAAAACTGTTAAATGTAAACATTGTACAGTTATCCTCACTATCAGAAATAATTTGAATTATCCTGTATAGCATTTTTTTTAAATAAATTTTACCGATTACAACCCTACTGATATTTAATTTCCATTTTTTTTTCATTTTTGACATTTGTTTTTCTTTTTTTCTAGGTATGGGTATATTAGAATCACCACTTTGGTCACTACGGAGATTCACCTGGATTTAGAATCTTCCTTCACATCTTCATGGGAGAAAAGTGACCACGACGATGACAACTAAACAGCTCAATATAATTTGGGGCCTAGCATTATACCTATCTCAATGAATGGATCTACTACACGCATTGTGTCCAATATTTTAATGGCGAAATTTTGATATAACTTAGCGAATTAGGTTATTCTGAGGGTAATGATACCGTTTTTGGAAGTAGGTCCATTCCTCTTTCTGTCTGTTTCTTGGTTCGTCTGTCACTATGTGATTAATACTTCTCCTATTTCTAATCACTTTAGGGAGAAAAGTTTGAAATATTTTTTTTATTATATCACTTCTATTTTTTTCTAGAAGTATTTTCGTATATGCTCCTAGACGCTATGCAATTTCAGTTTTATAAACAGAATACATTGTTTAATTCCTTGTAGAACTTATGGTCGATTTTATTATTAACCATACATTTAACTAAAGTCGCACCATTTGAGAAGTGTTCAACATTTTTTACAAGAAGGTCAGGGGGATGAAAAGGTCAGGGGGGTGAGAAAAAGTCGTGTGCACCGCCAAATTTTTTACCAATTGCAATATATAGTTTGGTTGTAGAGTACAGAAAATAGCCAAATAGACCGCCAAGAATTACATAACATTAGATTAAATTGTTTCAATATCTATATCAAACTAGCTTCACAAATAGAAAACAGATTTCCATTTGGTAATTACTTATATCAATAACTAACGTGGTTGGAATCACACAATATATTTTCCGAAAATAAGGCTTCTTCTAAAGGGATAATCCATTTAGTAAGAGATATTTGACATCTAAAGTGTACGAGACACAACCAACCGCATTAGAAGGCTGCGACTTCGAGTTTGTTTTTTATTCTTTCTGGCGAAATATAAAAAGAAAAATGAATTTGGTTTTCTGAAAAAAAATATGCCGAACACGTCAAAACCTTTCTGTTAAAGTTACAGTTACTCGAACACCCTTTTCCGTTTACCATTTTCATCGCGGAGGTTGGGGGTAATCGCGTCAGGGTCAATTTTACCATCAAAATATATGCCCTTACGATGGCTCGTTTTAATGGGAATGTACTGTATAAGTTTCTATTGTGTTTCTATTATTTAGCTCTCAGGGCAACCAGATTTTCTGCTCGCTCGTCGCCTGCTTGTCGCGACATATCGACGCCGTGCTTGTCGCGTCAGCCAATAGTTCGAGCAGGCGGGGTTTAGGAGACTATGCGACCTTCTCCTCCAATCCTAGGAGGAGAAGGTGTCGCGTACTTGCCGGCATGGTATGGGGAATATTTCCTCGCACTGTATACGGTCATATTTTAGTGATAGTCAGCCACATTTAGGTTAAAAATGAATGTCATTCAACTTAGAAGTTAACTAAGCATATAACACCTTTATGGCGCAATGGTCTTATACAATTTACGAGATAATTATATAGATAGGGTATAGATCTGTATATGGTTTGAATTTCAATTACATGTTATACTTCAATTACCTCTGTGAAAGTTAATAAAATATTATAAAGAGCGTTTCTAATATAAGTTTGTTAGAACGCTGCATAATTAAAGAAAACTAAACACTATTAAATGTGCCCTTAAGCAATTTGACATACGAAAAGGAAGCCCGTGGTATTGAATGATATTTAATACAGAGCATAATTCACAATAAACGTTATTTTCGAAGGAACCATGTATGTTAGTTATAATGAAATGAACCTTAATCTATGGAGATACTGTAAAGCCAACAAAACCTATAACAACGCCCCCTATAATATAACTGTTACAATATCTTTACATTTTTATTATTAATTGTACGGGAAAGCGCAC
Source organism: Diorygopyx duplodentatus (assembly GCA_033557515.1). NCBI lineage: Eukaryota > Metazoa > Arthropoda > Insecta > Coleoptera > Scarabaeidae > Diorygopyx > Diorygopyx duplodentatus. The sequence goes on along the minus strand of JAWQRJ010002036.1, from coordinate 4,436 downwards.
ATACTTTAGTGCATTTCAAGATAAAAATGAGCGAGTTCCCACTTATGTTGATTTTGTAATAACGTCACTTATCCTTCTTTTCGCCAGAGTGAAATACGATAGAGCTAATGATGTTAAAGATTAAGGTGAAAATTGCGGCCACTGCAAAAATTCGCATTCGCCGCTACGAACTTAATTACGAACTTTGGAACTTTTACCGTTTGGTAAGCGTTCGCGGTAAAGAGAATTGTCGAGACACCGTAACAACTCTTTTCGCGCTCCTTAGGCATAATCCGGTAAATATTTACTGTAGCACTTTACGGATTCCGTATCTTGCTGTGCGTTTGTTTTGCGATAATTGCATTGCGTTCTTCGTTACTTATGCGAAAAGTTGGGGTATTATCCTAAGCTTAAGTATAGCTTGGGAAATGCTTGGGGAGATAAACGTTTTGTTTAAGGGGTCGTACTTTATATTTAAAACCAATTAGCAGAACGTTTTTTAATATTAAAGCATAATGTTAATTAGGACTTTTATACAGTAACTTCGGCAAAATTTATATTTTGCGGTAGTTAGTTTTTTAGGTGATTAATTCACTTATTTTCTGAAATAAGTAGGAACACATGGTAAACATGGCTAACTTCCATATTTTTTTAAATCACATAATGGACAATGATTTCATTCGTCTGCTAAAAGTTCTTCTATTTTTTCTCCTTAAAAATAGCAGTCCTAATGAATTCATGCTTGGGATTGCCTTTTTAATGCCCCTCATTATGCTTTCGGTTAATTGCAAGCATTTATTAATTAATGGTTACAGTTACAGTGCCAGTTTTTGTTCTTTGGGAAACTAACCAAAGACAGCTTGCATATTAAAATAAATTTTCGTCATGATCAATTTTCAGCTCGCAAAGGTTTGTTGGGTTAAGATACAGGTTAAACAATTTTTAACATCTCAAACTTTGCAGCTTTCCAACTCATTCCCTTTTTACTTTTACTATCGCGTGTTAATTATTTGAATGTGTAGGTGTGTTCAAATATTTAACATTCAGTAAAATTAGTAAGCGGTGTAATTTTCTCACTAAAAGAATAGTTCTATGATATGCACTGTATAAATAAATGTAGACAGTAGAAATTACACTAAGACTAATGTCCTTTCTAGAGACGAAATATACCATTAAATAAAAAAAATTTGTATACTTTAGTATGTTTGATTCTGTGGAATTGATTTTTAGCACTATTATTTTGACAATGTATCTTAGAATATTAAAATTCACTTACCAACGATAAACTGTAGCAGGAGTAAGTAATGCATGGAATTAATATTTTTCCCTGAACTAGATGAAATGAAATTTATGAATGCCACTTGGGTTTTACCCGCCAAGCTCTTCGGAATATTTAACACTTAACGCGCATGTAAACACAAATGTTGAACACCAAAATGAACAATACTAGCGTAGGCGTCATAACAATATAAACGTGAGCGTCACATAATGAATAAAATAACGATTTTAGCACAGTGTATATAAACCTATGGTTTTCAGCTGCCCAAAATCTGATAAGGTTATTTTCCATGGAATAAGTACACAATTGTCTGCAGTAATATTAGGTCTTCTTGGCTTTCCGGTGGTCGCCGCGTCGGTGAAGAAACCCTCCGTTGACTTTTCGCCGTTCATTGCAGACGGCATATTCAGAACTAACTCATCCAGCAGTTAGTTCTGAAGATGACGTCTGCAATGAACGGCGATTCCTCAACGGAGTAAGCTTCCAAGATAAACTTGGAAGCTTGTGCTCGTGGCTTCTAACCTAAAAATATCTTATTGTAACTCTAGTTTTACATTTTAACATAACAAGGTCACCAAATTTGACTTACTCAACTCATTGGATGAATGAAGTACTGTATTTTCAGAAAAAAACTATTCTTAAAAAAAGGCGTATAAAAGCGTAGTTCACTGCGAACTATGCACTAGAAATCTAAAAACAGTAAGTTCTTTCTTAATCTATAATTGTTATATTAACATTAACTACATAGCAAATCTCCAAGGAATTAGGGAACTTTTGAGTTTAGAGTACTTTTCATTAGAAATCGTCAATTCAGAAGTTACTTGTAGTCAATTGTGATTACGTTAAGTTAAGTTATAAGGGAAATAACACAATTTCTGTACAAAATTCACAACCACAATTGACTACAATCATGACCAGAACACTAAAAAGAAGCAAGAAGGAAGGGGTGTAATTGACATTTTCTCATAAATGCACCACATGATTGACAAAAACGGACTTATCCATACTTCGAAACATTGTAACACAATTCGAATCTGTGGCCCATAAGATAATTACTCAACAACTTAGTACTTCAACACATTAGAATAGTAATAGCTATAGGAGCAATTAGTCAAACACTACAGTGACAACCGTAGTTTACAATCAATTTCGGTTCAAATCAATAATCAAAAGCAGCTTCAATCCGGGGGTTTTAAACTGTACCGCATGAGATGGGGTGCTGAATTCGTCGGTCGACAGATGGGGACATCATCGGAAACTTGGCAAACGAGGTGTCGTTCCGCCTCCGTCGTTTTTGACGGATTACCACTTCCCGTTTTCGATCCGACGAAACACGATATCGCTTTTAGACAACTAATAGCTCGTTGCTGTGCTATCTGTAAAATAATATCCCGACGGTCGTCTTCGCAATTAGCCCACCTCGCCTTATGTTCCCGCATTTTTCGAATATCCGTCTTGGCTCTAATGGATGCGCTGTCATTTTCAGTAAATCGCCACGACAGGGAAAATCATTCAAAAACGTTTGACGCGTGTTTGGCGGAGTTGTGGACGCAGAATCTCAAAGGAAAATATTGAAACAGCACAGTTGAATGTGTTAGTTGCCAGTCAAATTGGGCTCAAAATAGACATTTTATGGAAAAGAGAGTATAAATACGTCCAAAAAATTTTAGTCAAAATAAACAAAAGTTTTGGAGTTGTTTTGTATGCACAAGAAAATTATGATGCAATGAAACTATAACTGGGCATAGCATTTAATTCCCTTCCTATCATTACAGATTTCAGAATTTAGCGGTTCAATCCCAATAGCTTTTGAAGTCTTTGATTATTTACTGTTGCTGTCTTCATGGTAAGAATGGTGAATAAACTCTCGACATCCTTTATAGTTATCTGTTGGCCTGCTTACTAAATTGCCAAATATAGCAGTCCTGTCGCACTATCGTTAAGCTTAAAAGTAAAAAAAAAACTGTTGTCTCAGATGAAATTTAATAAAGTCGTACAGTTAGGAAATTTTATTGTGCGGTATATCTTTGTCTGCTAATTCCAGTTATGGGAACACTTCTGCACGGGTACTCTACTCTCATTTTCCCTCTTGCACACTAGACGTGTCAAGGTGGCGTAGCCCAAACCAATTTTTCTTAGTCAACTGTGGGTGAGCTATCCGGAGTTACGCGGCGCGATACGTGCGACGCCTCATAAATCCACCCCGGTAATAGTTACTTATTAGTGGCGTCGCAGCGCCGGCGTCGGCGTAATGTGTGCTTCCGCGGTAATTTAGGGCCCTGGGACTCTGCACTGCACACCCACGTCGAAGACCCCCGAGCTTTGCAATCTACCCTCCGCGTACACAACGGACAAACAGACGTGAACCGTACTGCGTGCCCGGTCCATAAATATCCATTTGATGTCGGTCACCCTTTGAACTCCACATCGACCATTAGTGCCATCACTTATCAGACAAAGCAGAAGGAAAATGCAAATGTCCGCTCGTTTTGCCAATAAGCACATCAATCTGGATAGTGTAGTGACGGTATAGAATGTAGTACGGCGTGTATGTAGAGTTTGACAACATAAGTTTTTAGAATTCATTATTCATTTTTGTGGTTTTGCAATACAAGAGTATGGCATGCTTCTTGGATATAATATAGCACTTTATAGATTCCCTAGCTCTGATATTGAATTTTTTGAAACATTCGATTTTATAATTATCTTAGAAACTGTCGCAATTTGTTTGTTTGTTCAAACTTCGTTACTTCAATATTCATCCGATGTAATTATTATGTATTAAATAAGTACTATCATAATATGAGCAAATAATTAAAAATTTAATGAATTTAGCAAAATTATTTGATGTTCAAAGAAAAATTTGCAAATCAACAAATAAAAATAAAAACTACACGGAATATAATAGTCAAATAAAACAGAAAAAACCTACTTAAATTTCGAAATTCTTAGCAATGGGTCCAAGATTGGGAGAAATCCAGATAGTGTTAGGACATTTCTAATGATTATTTTACAAAATTTGCATATGATCATGAGAAAAAAGTTAACAGTGAAGGTTACAGAATGACAATTTCTTCACCGAATTCTATGTTCATCACGCCTTTGACATTAGAAATTTATTACAAAAATTTTTTTTTTTAATCTGAAAAATACGTTAGCAGCTGAAAATGATGAAATC
>JAWQRJ010002035.1:0-14330 GCA_033557515.1 Diorygopyx duplodentatus | reverse complement strand
TTAGAAATAAGCAAGTTGATTACCACTTCCGGTGTAACCGGAAGTGATCAAAAGTTGAAAATATTTTAGTTAAGACTGCCGTACCCAAAAACCAATAGTCCCAAATTTTCAAACTTCTAGCTTTATCCGTTGCCCATATCTTTCTAATGAACGCTCATCGTGCCGGACACTGTACAATGATATAAAAATTGTGCAATTAAAAAAGGGGTTAAACTATTAAACTAGTAAATAGTATAATGGTTTAACGTGTGAATAGTTTTAATTTTAATCAATTAGGTTACCATTTGAATTAACCCTTCCATATGTACCCAAATATTTTGCAATGTGATCTTATTCCAGTTGAATCAAGGAATTGTTATCAATTTTAAAATCGAAATTTTCAGGCTACTTTTTCGTTATAAACTACGTGCTCACACACTTATCAATGTTTAAGTTTAATCTGTTTACTTTACAGCAATCAGTAAGATTGACTAAGTCTTCTTCCAACTCAATTCCATCATGCAATGAAGTTACAGTTTTAACGATTTTTCAATCATCAGTATACAGTATGCATTTACTATGAAGGAAAGCAGTGAACAGTGATGTTAAGCAACATGTTAAATAAAAAAGTATTCCTGCGAGACACTTAATAGGATATTACACAAAATTTGTACGCCGGCTTACAATTGCAGATGCCTGGTTTCTATGTAAAACATAAGACTCCAGTAATTTTAAAAGAATGCCATAAATGCACTTTTTTCTTAAATTTCAATAGTAATATTTTATGATTCACCCTATCGAAAGATTTGTTAAAACCCGAAATAATACATCACCCTGAGGACCCGCTCAAAAATAAAGGATTAGCCCGCTCAAAAATAAATTCTTCAATTCTTCCAGATTTTTTAATGTAGATCCACAAGCAGTGAAACCATGTTGACTGTAATGGCAATTTTACAAATATTTTTGAGAAGACATACAACAATTTGGAAAAGATTTGGAAACAGATTTGTAATTTCTTTTATCACCTTTTTTTGAAAATTGAAAATGTAACAAAATAGACCTGTGAGGTTCGGCAATACCTCGCAGGCCCAAAGTTTATTAAATTCTGCCATTTTACATGCTCCAGGTCGACGTAATAAAGTAGCCTTCAGCCTTTACAACATTCAACATAATACGCTGTTGCAGATCAGCTGCATTTTGGGTTGCGAAGACTTGTGCTCAATCAACATGCACATAACTGGTCGTTTAAAAAGCGCACCATTCGACGGGCTGGATCTCTAGGACCCCAACCTTTTTTTGTTGCTTGTAATACATTAATATGTTAAAAGTTTTGAATTGATTTGTTACCCTTATCGATTTTGTACTGCTGAAATAGAAAATATTTTCCAAAAAAAGATCCTAATTCGATCTTTTTTTTGGGAGTTAAGATTTATTAGACGAAGTGTAACATTTTTAACAGTATTTGTCAAACATAGTTATTTAAAAGAAATAGGAAAATGTCACAATAAAAAAATGCGTTTACATAATATACAATAACTTATAACTACGAAAAAAATAAAAATATAATATAGGTACATATTTAATAATGATACAAAAAATATTGCTTCGTCAATATGACAATAAATGCAGCAATAGATGCAGCCTAGCTGTATGTGCTCTAAACAGACACACGTATTACAAAACTTTCATAAATAATGTGATTTTCCATCTTTACAATATTTGCCTTTTACGAATGGTAGATGTCTGTAGCTGTCCATTTGCAGTTTCCCTTGTACTTTCCTTGGTAGTTTAGACATGTTCGCCCGGATTTGCAATTCTTTTAATACTAATTCTCTGGCCAAGTTTTCTAAAACCAAACCCTTCTCTACTGTTTGAAAATTCGCCATTCGGGTTGTTAGTTTTATAAATTATAAATGCGTTAATTGGTCCTACGTTCAAAATGCCGAAGAAAACGATCAAGTGATCATCGTCTTGTGTTTCGAGAAACATTGTAGGATGTAGTCATTCTATCCACTACATCATTCGCGTTTTTTGTGGCATTGTAAAATTTAATTATCTCTGCTTTTTTATCTACGCCCGTACTTGTTGTCAATTTTGTCATCAATGTGAATTGTCGAGACAACTAACATATTTTTTTTTGGAAACTAACCTTAGAAGTAAAACTTACTTAAAGCACTTACCTTAGAAGTAAAATGAAGACCTTACAGGTCTTCACTAGTCAGAACTATCTAACTAAAAGTATTTTTTTTTAACCTTTGAATGTTCAAAAATTTTGAGGAAAGCAAAATTAAAGTCGGACAAAAAAAGTTTTATAGAAAACTTACATATTTTTTTCTACGCCGCTATAAAATACTTAGGTTTCCATTAAAAAAAAAATAAGTTGACCACGCTATTACCTTGAAAATGTAGCCAATGTCAAAAAATAATATTATCACTTTGTTTCCCCCTCGACACCAAACAACCTTTATTTGCATTTTTTTTAAATGCTTCGTTGTGAAATAATTCGCTGTCTCAAGTTAAATGCCTTACCTGTATATTAAAAGTGAATTACCTAAACTGTAAGAAATCAAAACCCGCCGTAATCCATCATTTTTCGCGTACGGCATGTATAATGCATAACGTGATCATTTCCCTGAATCGCAAAATTCCCTTTAGGACCATCGCCGAAGTCCATTTGAAGAATAGAGCTGAGGGTTTGGCCAGATGTTCTCTAATTTAAAATTCGCTTACCGCGGCTTATTGGTTCCAGGCCGGCGTGTCCCAGTTCGCTCTTCCACACCTGGGAAACGCTCCTTCAGGAGGTCGAGATTGACTCCCAGACCCTCGGCGACGTGGCGTCGATACTGGGCAGGCAAGTATCGCGCCCCCTGCTGGAGAAGTCATTTTACAGGAAGATCCAGTCGCGGAAGGTTTTCACGCATCGCGAGAGCTACGACACCATCATAGCGAAGACGGAGGAGAAACTCGCGAAAGTAAGTACCACACGCCGCCGAGGCTGCCACTTGAATATATTAGGTCTGATCTCGAGGGTAACACTTTTATTATCATATAATATTGAAATACGTCCTGGTGTGAGGACGTTGTGCAATACAGTTATGAATATCTTTGATGGTATATATTTCTAAAAGCCATGTCCGTCTTAAGATATTAATTTTCTCCCAAGTACACAATTAAAAGAAATCAACTGAATGTTCTTACCTCAGGAATTCCACCTCTTCAGTATTTAATAGAAAATTTAAATCCAGAATAAGAATCTCGGTTTTGAATAACATTTCGACATTTAGATAGAATAAGAAATAGTATATCCAATCCTATGTAGATTATTACTATTAATTGTGTAATTAAGTTAATTAGCTTCGCTAGGAGCTGTATTTCATTATTGCTTAATACATAGCTGTCAACCTGACTGACATATGGCTTAGGTGGTATATTTATTGTCAATTTTTTATATTCAGAAACTGAATGGAAAAGGTTTTAGTTTGAAAATAATTGAGAACAACCCAAAATACACGCAGTTGAAGGGAAAATGGCGGGTAGATGAAATTGCAGGGGGTCATGTGGGAAATATTACAATATAAAGGGGGACATCGAACCTTGGTATAACTACCGCGGGGATATTCATACCTCGCGCCTCCTACCCCAACTTTAAAATCTCAAATGGCACTTGATAAAGCGGTGTATGTAATCAAATGATGTAATTTATAAGGAATAAAAGAATTGTTACAGAATTGACAAGACATTTTTCATAACATTCAGCTACTAGATTTGTTCAATAGTATAACTCCAACACCCCTTCTCAATTCACTAATCGTATGTGTTCTCGAAAATAGCTGATATTTAATAAAGACTTGGTCATCATATCAGCAACCATTTGAGACATCGGACAATACACAAAAGAAACTTTTCCACTCGACTTCACATCCTTTAAGTAGTGATACTCAACGTCGATATGTTATGTTCGATGGTTAACCATATCTTCTAGTAACCACTCTGGTTATCTTCCTACATTGTGGTACTAGAAATTTGAATTTATAGATCATCGAGTATGTTCAAGATATACAACTCTTGGCAAGCTCCTTGGGCGATGTATTTTGCTTCACAACTTGAGGATGTTATGTTGATTTGCTTCCTGCCTCACCAACTTTCCGTACTTCATGCTGACATGAAGAATCCGCTTGTTGATTTTCCGGTCTCCAAGTCACCAGCCCAATTTGAGTCAACGTATCCTTCAAACTGCAAGTTTCCACCTCCTCCGATTTGAAGTTTTAATTAACAATTAATAATTCCCTTTAGATGCTTGAAACTTCTCCTTACTTCTGTGAAATCTCTTCTGGTTGGTTTACTCACTTTACTCACAAAATTGAAACTTGCCAACTGCCTTTCTTCCTGCTGGCAAGGAAACTATTTCTCCAGTTTCGTTGCCGTTTGTTTCGAGGTAATGGTGTTGCTTCTTCGTGAGTTTTCAGTTGTACTACTACTGATTGTGACTTATTTGTAGAACTGGCTATATATCTATCTAAAGGGACTTCCTTATTGCCTCTTGTTGAAGTACACACAGAAACAATTTCATCATTGTGTGCATTTCATTACATCAACTGCATCTTCGAATTCAGAGCTATTTCCAGGATATGATTCACTTGACATATCTGACAGCATCGGGGTTGACATCTAGGAATCTGTAGCTTCCAGCTTCTTCTTCATATTCAACGAAAACGTGCTGTCTGCGTCTTCCATCAAGCTTCTTTCGATTCTGATCATTGACACGAATATACGCTTTCGATCCAAAAATCTTTAGGTACGATTAAACCATCTCTTGTACGATGTTACGGTTGTGTTATGCTTCATTTCATACAATCAATTCTTCACCTTAACTGGCATTACTTTGACTCCTTCCTTGAAAGTATTACAATTTTCACCATTGAAGACTAATTTGAATCCAACTTTTGTCAAATTACTCACAAATTCCAGACTGCTCTGAAGACCAGGAATATAATACACACTTTCCAAAGTAATATCATTCAGCAACACATTCTCTGAAGAGTTTGTCAACAAAGATCTTCTATCAGCAACCTTCATCTTATGATCTCAAATATAATTGGTAGCTCTTAAATCTATATACCAATTATCACAATCTTGATCATTTAATACACATGTGTTACACATTTCGATTGTTTCCTCGTCATTTCTGGACAGCTACTTTTGTGATGTCCTAGTTTTCCACAATTTAGGACGCTTCTTTCTTCCATACGATGACGACTTGTGTGCCTGTTTTTCCTCAGCATTCCCATTCTGTTGACGTTGGTATGCATAAAAAGGTTTACCGTAACAAAATTGATGCTCAAGTCTGCTTCCGGTCTGATTTCTATCGCAGCTACCGTTGGTCGTAAACGTTTTTAGTTTTATTAAAATATTTTATCTATAAAGGCGAAGGTCGTTGGGCTTCAAGAACATCTACACTCCTTACTGCTAGATATCTGGATCAAAGAATAATTGGTATCTAAACTTGAAGAAGCAGGATTAGTGGCTAATAGCAAAGAACATTGGAAACACTTGTGAATGAAACCACCCAACTTGAAGTAATGTGCCATTTTGCAATGGATCCAACATTATCTTCCCCTTATTCGAATTTGCCACACTATGCCCTACCAGTTCGCCAATTCTTAAATGATAGGTTTCCTGAGCAGTGGATTGGAAGAAGAGGTCCAATAGAATGGTCCACGCTATCTCCAGATTTAAGATCGTTGATTTTTTTCTTTGGGACTGCTTAAAATCTATTATTTACAAAACATATCGAAGACGATACAAACTCAAACGCAAAAATAATTTATAAATACAAATAAAGGAATTATCTGGAAAGTGGTAAGAGAAAAATAACCCCAATCTAATAAAAATGTGGAGGAAGAAAATAAGATAAAAGGGTTGATTTCATCCTTAAATTGAGTACCAAAAACATTCCCTCAACGTGCTAATTTTGGCTTGACAATCTCAAATGAGAGATTTTCAAGAGACTTTCACATGAGTGCCTGTCAGCCAGAACTAGCTTTTGTTTTTTGTATTATTTTTTAATGTTTGCTTCAACAAAATAGGTCACAGATCTTATACCGGTCAGTGAACTAGAAGAGATTACACTTTTCAATTATTTAACAGGAGGAAAATTGGAAATGACGTAATGGTCCTCATAATACGATGGTTCCGACGAGTCGGAACAATTTTAAACTAGGCTCATGAATAAATAGAAGCATTTTCTAAACGTTCCCACGTGGCCTCCAAAGAAGGAAAGTTTTCAATGTCGAAAGTCTGCTATTTATAATTATAACCTGCAAGAAATGAAGAGTTTTTAACAATATCAAAAGTGGCTTATCAATACTCTATCTTTTATTAAATCACTTTACTGTGGTTTCTCTTTAAAATGCTCCATAAAAAATATTCAGCAATATATTGAGATATAGTATGGTTATACTGTAGAATTGAATTTTGAAAGGCAAGTACTTTTACTACTACATGCAATTCCAATTCCAATTCCATGCAATGTAATTGTATTTCTGTAGATACAGATTGACGATAAGCTACTATACTATATTTTGTATAGCAATGTAATGAGTACAAAAGCAATATACCGGGTTGCGGTTAAAGAGTGAGAGAGATGACTACTTAGGTAGGGGCAGCTATGTAGGCCCACTGGACAAAAGAGTAATTTCGAGACGTAAACTGAAAACAATTATACATGCAATTGTACCCTGCTGAATCAATCCATCAGTTGCCAGTGATTAAATTGGAATGTTAGGCAATATTTTCAGGCTGCTTTATGTTTTTTATTTAATTTCTGAAGAGTTAATTCGATTTTTGCTTTGCTTCTATGTTGTAATGGTTTTGTATATTACTGTTAATTAGAACACAATTACAGCAACCTTTTGTTTCAAAAACTGTGCAGGAAATGTGAAAGCTACAGTAAGGTATCGGTCAGGTGGTTCATCTTTTAGGGTATGTACCAAACATGGGCGCCATCTTAAAATCTTCAATCCATGTGCAACAACATCAGTATTTTCCATTTAAAAAAGTTGACTTAGATTAAAGATGGCAAATTTGAAGATGGCGCTCACGTTTGGTATCTACCGTATATACCCTAAAAAGATATTTAGATATGTGTTATTGTATATAAAATAAAACATTAAGATTAATAAAACAAACGTTATTCTTCTTTTGTTTTCTCCGTTATGACAAAACATTGTCTTCTATTCTGTGTTTGTAATTTTTAATTTGTTTTTAACTTACAATGGTTGCGCCGATAAGAGAATACAAAGTTAACAACGCTTGAACTCCCCTTTGTAATGTCTATATGCTGTGGCTTACATAGGCTACGTGTTGGGGTATTGTTCCACTCCCGCATTAAATATATCCCCAATTCAGTTTGCAGTATCGTCTCTTGCATAGTTAAATGAGTAAACTAGACGGTCCCCAAATACTCACATCGAATACTGATGTAATTACAGATAGTGGTGCACTACAATAATTACGAAAATACCACCACTGCATATATAATTTTGGCTCTTAATTAGACTATTAGGAATTACTCCCACCAAATGCATGTAGAACTGAAAAGGTGGCAGATATTTTAATTTGTACTTTTCGTATAAATTTTTTTTTTTTGCAGAAACCGAATACTTTACAATCACATAAAGTGTGTTTTACTTTACAATCACATGGAAACCTCCAAAACAGCGTCTAGTACAAAAATTCGCCGAGAAAATATCTACCGTAGTATGTGTTTCCTCGTTTTTGTTTTAAAATTTACAATTCCCATTTCAAGCACATCTCTACGTTTTCAGGGCGGTTTCAGAATTATTGCTAGTACGGTAGCGTTAGCAGCGGTAGTTTACACTTTATGTTTACCCGCTAAAATATTGCGTGGTTTTTTGATAATCCTTTTAGGGTAAATAAATTGGCGGTCGCTTATCTTATAAAGTGTATGCAATGTTTTTTTTACATACTATATTAAGTGTATTTTGCTGTGATTTTAAATGTCGTCCTAATAATAAGATACTATACAGTGCTTTCAAAAAGTAATGAATAAACGGAAGCAAAAATATCATCCATACAAAGATTGCTTAGTTCACGAATTATTTGAACATGATTTTGACACAACAATGCAGTTTTGTGAACAAATGCAAAATTTGTGCAATGAAAATCTCGATTTTGTGACTTTTACAGAAAATCTATGCTGGATGATGAAGGTGGACACGCAATATCATCGAAAAATTAATGTGTGGTGTGGTAGTGTTGTTCCCGCAGTTCCTGCTGTGAGAACGGGAATGTATGCATTACTTTTCGAAGGCAGGATATATGTAATAAGATACTATGGGCTCAATTGCTATTAGGTTACAATCAATTTTCTCGCCGAGATAATTAAACAGACACTATCTCGTATTCTTTTGATAAATTAACAAACCGGTATCTTTGCAGTAGTAGTGTGAGCTATTAGAGCGCGACGTCGTCCTGATGAGGGACTAAAGTTAATTATAGTAATATAACGTAAAAGCGAGTGACTCGTTTCGCCCACTTGCCAAAGTAATTTCCTTGAATTAGTGTGGGGTCTAGTTTCGCCTTTCTGTGGCAGGGGCTACTTGAAGTACCGTGCTACCTGGACTATTTAATTACTGCTTTAAGAGGTAGGCAAGGTTTTTTTTATATTCAATTTAAAATTTCAAAAAGCACCATTGAGAACATGAACATAAATTTCCGGTTATTTACATTTAGAATTTTACGCAAGTATACCTAAAAAGAAAAAGTTATTGCCTCCGCGTCAAAATTTCAATCCTGTATTGGGATCTATAGTCTTTCTTATTCTTAATCCTGACGTAGCGAAAACTTTATAGTAGATGCAAAATACCTGATGCTACAACGAAACGCCTTCGAAACCTGTAAAATTGTTATCAAATTTCTGTCTTTCTCTCAAAAAACAGAGAGAGAGAGAGATATATGCAAACCAGCTTTTTTAAATTAATCTTTCATGTGGATTTGAAATTTGTAGTTGTAATTTTCAATCCACATCCTAATAATAATAGTTCTTATTTCTTTCAATCATTACATCAGTGTAGTGTTTACATTATACGTTTAAATATACAGCAAATTTCTTTTGGTTTTCCTCTTTTGTAAATTGTATTTCACTATTTCTCAAAACTATTTCATATCCCTATTAGACAGTGTGTTGTATTTGTCAAAAAATTTCCTTTTTTGACAGATGCGTTTCCTTATTTGTCAAATCAATTTCACATTACATATTACATAATGAATGCTGAAATAAGACAAAATACCAAAATCTCCAATGAGGTACGTACTCTTATTATTAGAACAATGATTGATGGTACTTCGGCAGTCCAAATAGGACGGCAATTTAATGTATTTGCCAGACACTGTAAGAAAAATTTACCGAGCCTACAAAAAAACCAACGAGGTGAATAAGAGAACAGTCGGGCATCGCCCCAAAAAATTTACTCAAGAGCAGCAGGAAGAAATCTGCAATTTGATTGATGAGAATTTCGCCATGACACTAAAACAAATAAAAACCAAATTGTTGTAGCAAAATCCACAACTAGTGGTAAGCTTATCGACCATTGACAGAACGATAAAAGAATTTCACTATTCTCTAAAACGTGTTTCTTTTGTGCCTGAAAGACATAACACTCCAGATAATATCCACAGTAGATTCGACTACGCTGTTCAATATAACAGAATGATGATTGACAGAGAAAAAATATTTTTTCTGGATGAATTTGGAATTCAAGTGAATTCTAGAAGATCATATGGAACATCACAGAGAAATACAAGAGCCAACAAAGTCAAGGCCCAATTAAGAGGCCGTAATTATTCGCTTGCTGCTGTAATGTGTATTAATTTATTATATTTATTCACCGATCGAGATAGACCATACAATGCAGACCACTTTGGAGAATTCTTGACAACTTTAATTGTCCACTTAGGCGAAGATCATATACGAGGCGTATATTCTGTAATGGACAACGTTAGATTTCATAGAGCGGACGAAATTCAACAACTGATAAGAGCTCATGGACATGTTCTAGTTTTTTTGCCCCCGTACAGTCCTTTTTTAAATCCCATTGAAGAACTGTTTAGTCAATGGAAAAATTACATAAAGAGAAGTCAGCCCACGAATGAAGAACAACTGTATGCAAAAATTCATGATGCTTCGGAAGCTATAACGCAATAATATTGCCAAAATTATGTTCGACATATGGAGACATATTTTGGAGATTGCCTCAACAGAAATGAAATTTTGAACATAGTATTAGAAGTATTGTGTTACATAGTATTACGTGGTATAGTTAGTATTGTTGTTATTTTCTTGTTTTTTGATAAATTGTGTCTTCAACTGTTTGTATTCTTGTTTATTTAAATTTTCAAAAAGAAAAATCATTTGCAATAACGTGAAAGAGATTTCACAAATAGTGAATTTCATTTGACATATTAATGTCAACGTGACGTAACAATGAAATAGTTTTGGGAAATAGTAAAATACAATTGAGAAAGGAGGAAAACCAAAAGATATTTGCTGTACTTTTCGTTTCTTCCTGAAATCGGTTATCGACCAGGGAGTGCTAACATCCGAGTTGGCATATAATCTTGAGTGAGTATAATGTATTTAGGTGAAATATTTGCATTTCGGGGACGGAAAATTGGAAGGATTTTCTGATTAGGGCCCATCTTGGTTGTTGTTTTTCGGAAAGTTCAGATTGGAGTTCTTTCGGAGTAGATATAGGAATAATTGGTTTGATGGTATAAATATTCGTTGGTGGGATTGTGTAAAGGATTGTTAGGCTGTCTAGTTTTTGTAAGGGAGCGGATTCTCTTGGTGACAACTCTTTCTTCTGGGTGGCGGTTTTAGATATTTTAGGTAAAACACATTTTGAAAAAGTGATGGAGATACTTAAACAATTTGAGGACTTCAGGACGTTGAAAAACACAAATGTAGATGATAGGAGCATAAAACCGAAATAAAGTTATGCCGAAGCAGCAGAGGTGGTTGTGATTATAAAACCAAAAATAAACAAGGTAATAAAAAACAAAGGACGCTATTCAAAGAGATTTAAAACCCAGAAACATTTGAATTATACAGGTAAAAAATATCAAGGATGGTGGGGTATTAATAAACTGTAAAAACAAAGAAGATTCGTAAAAGGAACGGAAAAAGGATGCAACGGAAATTTTAATATCACATTCCGTGGCTTTCAGGTTCTTACATCTTTCTGTTAAACTGAGTTATAATCGCCATATATTTTTATGATATATGGTATTAGGGGAAATTATGGGAAAGTTTAGGGGTTTTTATCCCATGATGATCATTTTGGGGAATTCGAGAATGTGTATCTAGAAGAATTGATGAATATATTTAATAATCGAATTAGCAAATCTGGGTGGTGAAAAAGGAAAAAAAACTTCTTCTAAAACTTCTATAACAGAAGAGGTTATATGTCACTAATGATTTGGTATGTAGCATCCAATTATAATTCAAATGTACATTTTAAAGAAGAACTTATTTATTGTTTATTATTGTTATTGACATTTAATCCAACCGTGACACAATGGAGGGAGATGATATTCCTTATTTGTACTACACGATAATGGAGGTGCTCAGTCAGTCCACATATTTTTAGTAATGAATACCGTTTAAAAATCGGTTTATACATAACCGGGACGCACCGCAATATACTATGAATTCTTATAACGCTGTTTGCATGTCATACCTGAAAAAGTTTCTTTTCATAAAAATTCAGTATAACTTTTTATAACAATTGCAAGCTAAATGGTTGTACACTTAGGTACTATCGACTCCAGCGAAACATTCGGATATTACTACTTCACCTAAATACAGAATAATATGGTTAAATGGGACTGTGCTTAATAGAGACAATAGTTTAATTGGAACAAATGTTCAAGTTTTGAAAGGGGCGGTACCCATAAATTTTTACCACTTCCTTCATACAATTTAGTAGGTAGATACAAAATCCTGAAGAATAGGAACAAACAGTGCTAAATTTCTACTGTTTGTTAGGTATAATTCAATGTTTACTCAGTATATTGCATAGTTAGCAGGATAATGTTTAACGTTTTATCAACGTATATCATAGAATTTTCGGTTATACAGGGTGTCCACTTTTTTAATGGGATTGTATTGGTAACTTTCAAACTATAATAGGTAGAAGGTCGGTTAAATAGGGAAAAAGTTGCACATTTGGAAGCACTATCCAGTGGTGAAAACAAATCGGAAATATCATGGTCGGTTCTTGAAATATAAAAAAAAAACAAATTTCGATATTTTAGTTATTTGCTTATTGTAACTTTATTTTACATATCAAATTACTTCATTAATATTTTTTATTTTACTGTAAGTTCTCTTTAAATTGGCGTATTCAGATTTTGAATCCAAAGTTTCGCATTACTGGACCATCGTCAATTTTTTTTAAATACGGACCTGTATTTTTATGACGGTTATTAAAATACATTCCTATCATGAATTCAAAAATAATATAGAATACGATTCAAAGATAATTTTAGGTAAAACCGACCGCATTCATCCAAATTTTATTTTCTTGTGGGTCTTATAATTTATCTGAATGAAAATAAATAAGTAAGTTCAAAGAAAAGGAAAGGTTGAAAGAAAATGATTTTTCATACATGAAAACAACGAATACATGAATCAGTGATCAATTATTAGTAATTAAATTTTATTCTCACTTTATTTTCATTAATTATTTCCTGTGCATACACACTTTAATTTTTTTCTCGAAAAGAACATGTTTCTATTTTTATATGGTCTTACTTTAAATTTAAATTCTAATTATCTATGCTGGTATCATCTTGAAACAACGTGTTTTAACAAAGAAAAAGCAAAAACATAGGAGGGAGACGAAATATCATTGACCAATTTTGGCATGTTTAATCGCAAAAACAAATATTTGAATGCTCTCAGAGAATCCTCATTTAATCCAAGAGGTGGGACATCAATATCGTTTTTCTTTAAACATATGGTGCGGTTTATTGGATAAGGAATATTCCTTTATGGCATCTGCATAACAGGTTCCAACAGGATGGATGAGGCCCACACAACTCAAGAATAATCATAGAGTATTTAGATGAAACATTTCCTAATCAATGGATTGGAACAAGAGGTCCAGTAGCGTGGCCTGCCAGATCTCCAGATTTAAGTCCACTCGATTACTATTTATGAGGCTACCTTGAAATCGAAGCGTATTATAGTACAAATTTAACTGTATGGTTGAATTCATGACAGAAGAGTATTTTAAGGAGCGTCATAAAAAAATCAGACCCGTTAAAAAAAAATAAGTTGGCGATGGTCTAGCGGATACGAAACTTTGGATTCAAAATCCGAGTACGTCAATTTAAAGAGAATTTATAATCAAATAAAAAAATACTAATAAATTAATTATTAATAAAGCTACAATAAGCAAAAAACTAAAATAACGAAAATTGTTTTTTATGATATTTCAAGAACCGAACATGATATATCCTATTTGTTTTCACCACTAGATAGTGCTCCCAAATATTTAACTTTTCCAATTCAATCCCATTGAAAAAGTGGACACCCTGTATGACCTCTTCTTATTATATCACTGAATGTTTATTATTATTATTTGATTAATAAAGTTTTTGATTGTGTTCAATCATTCTGAACATTAGTTTATTTTCTGTTATTTATTATTTTACGAATTTATGCTTTGTTTATTGGGTATCAATTTATTTTGATTTACCAATTAAGTCTACTGTATATGCATAACATACACTATTAATTGAGACATATTCGTTGTATGATTATATGTTAAAGATAAGGAATCAAGTACCTTATCTTTTTGGTGATAGGATAAAAGGACTTGCTGTTCGAACGCTTCCATAAAAATGTTAGCGACGACAGGGGAAAGAGAGGAACCCATGGCAGCACCAGACACTTGTTCCTAGAACTTGCCACAGAATTGGAAATAGGTGGAGGTGAGGCACGCGCCAACCATATTGGCTAGGTCAGTAGGTTGGTTGTCAGCCTGCAGTTGTCCTACCCTACATCCAAGGCATCACAGATCGTATTAATAGAATCCTACGTCCACAAAATATAAAATCGTGTAGCTGGATCTGCACTTGCTGAGCATAGACTTGAAACCGGACACAAAATCCTTTTTGACCAAACCAAAATCCTAGCGCGTGAACCCTACTATTTTCCTAGAAAAATCTTAGAAGCTATAGAGATCTATAAACACCCTAATAATCTCAATAGGGATACAGGGTTTCCCCTCCACCATAACTGGACCTATTAACCTGACCTATTC
>JAWQRJ010002034.1:0-14330 GCA_033557515.1 Diorygopyx duplodentatus | reverse complement strand
TTCTTGACTCACCTGCTCGTTTAATTTATGTGGACACAACAATATTGTACACTATTTAGTGCAAATGCCAGTAATTTACTAACTCACAAAACTGAAGGGGCGGTTACTCTTCATTTTTATCGTTAATAACATTATTTTTCCTTATGTAATTTTTCTACACTTCTGGTCTTACAATCGATTAGAAATATTTACAAAAATACATAAAATGATGTTGTTGAAGCGCAAATTACTTTACACTATCTTACTAACTGATCAGTTTGTTTTGTGGATGTCGTCTGTAATGAGCGACGAAACGTCAACGGAGAGTTTCTTCACCGACGCGGCGATCACCGGGAAGCCAAAAAGGAGTACCAATCTATATTAACGACCTATGTTGAAAAGGAGTTCAGAGGACCAGAAATACTTTTTAAGTCTGGGCCTATGTCAAAGAATTCTCTTAAATAGTTATGAACAATGAGTTTAATATTGTTAAAATCGGAATCATTTTGAATAATCGTGTTGGAGTTGAGTGCGCCAAACAAATGGTTTTCTTTCGCTTATTTTATAGAAATAATTACCTATTAATGATAACTAATAAAATTGTTGCAATTCGAAAATTGAATAAATATCGTTCACAACATACAAACGAAGGGAATTACGTGTAGGAAATGCAATTAGTTTGTTGAATTATAACCACTGATTGCTCTATGCTTCAATAGAGTGGTAGAGCAACAGACAGAGAGAGTGACATTGATATTGAAGACCCTCTACAGTATTCTAGTTTTAAAGTGGATTTTAAAGCAAACCAGACTCTTCTGCTTGTATTCGGACCTGAATGTTTATAATGAAAAAATATTTTTTCATTATAATTCAGATACCTTTACCTTCGCTGTATTCATTCTTATGGCCCCAGCTTTAATATAACACAATTATAAATAAATGTGTTTTGTTGTTAAACTTTGCTTGAAGAAACTTTGTTCATTTAATACTATCAACATTTTGAGGTGATATTTTGTACTATTATTAATAAACAGACTGACTTGGTAACCTGAGAGAGACTCAGACCTGCGCGAGGTTCGCGCGGGATCGTCAAGCGTGGATTCCGCGAGAGTGACGCGTCCGTTACCGAGTTACGCCTGTTATCATGGTTACTGCCGTGTTCCCATTCCCGAGTCATGCTGGTCGCCCGGCTGTGTCAAACTTAAGAGCTACTTATTTAACAATAACATGATAACCACTAAATATCTCAACATGCGGCTTTCGATAGCAATTAAGTCCTTTACAGTTCTTTATCACTGTGGCAAGAAAACTATACCCTGCCATTTGATGTTTCCGAGAAAATTAAAGAAAAACTGTTATCCTTGCAAACAATGTATTGTAACAAATTTATTAAAAACTAACAATTGTATAGTTTTTAAGAAATTTGTTACAATACATTGTTTGTACACAAAATACG
This sequence comes from Diorygopyx duplodentatus, assembly GCA_033557515.1. Taxonomy (NCBI): domain Eukaryota; kingdom Metazoa; phylum Arthropoda; class Insecta; order Coleoptera; family Scarabaeidae; genus Diorygopyx; species Diorygopyx duplodentatus. The sequence continues at coordinate 12,895 of JAWQRJ010002034.1, read as the reverse complement.
AATTTTAAATCGGCATAAAATTCTGTGCTTATTCTGTAGTCCTGTGTTTAACAGGACTAAACTTCAATTCGGGTAGATAATGTTAAAAATATACCGTTTTAAATATGACATATTTCATAAGCCACCTCCACCTGATGCAGAATTAGCTCAGCTTTCCAGTAATGCATTAAAAATTATAACTTGTCCTAGCATTTTCCACATTAATTTCGTTTTATCACTGAACCTAGCAATTGTAGTCAAATCTGAAACTTTTCCAGAAATTTCTTTTAACCACATTAGGTGATCCAATAGTGCGTGGATGGACTGTAGCTCCATGTATTTTAGAAAAAAACTGTTATACAAAAGTTGTTACTAACAAAGCACTCTACGACCTTAAAATATTTTTCCATATACAGCACCTATATTTTTTATGCCATCCTACGCAAAATTGCTGTTCTTTCAATTTCCAATACCATTCCCTATACCTAAAATTGATAGTTCAAGAGCTATGATTAATTTAATTACTAACTCAAATCTTCTTTAAGATAGGCTTGAAATCTGAAAAAAGGCATTATTGTTATTGTTTATTTAGTTCTTTATCATTGTTGTGTTATTTGCTATGAATTTTTCACGCCAAGGGTTAGTGGATATGATTTTAATTTTGGGAGGAAAAATGACTTTAGGACAACGGTGTCAGTTGTGGAAAACCCACCACAGAGTACTACTTGCTAAAAATAATCAGTGTTTTCCTATGAAGCTATATTTCACAAAAATAGAAACGTAAATAAACATAATATGTGTTATTAGTCTGACCAAATTTTTTGTGCATTGAACAGCACGGACAATATTTCGAACACTTGTTATAGTTAACCCTTTAGTTTTTTGACATAATATTGAAAGAAAATGAATTGTTTTTGATTCTGTGATTTTAATTTTGTTTTTTATACACGAGCTATCTTAAAAAATATGTAGGTTGTAATTAGGTAATTAAATTAGTCATACCCTACAAGCTAATGATATGCCAAGAAATTAAGGAAACTGATTTGACTTTTCCTGATAAAATTCTTTGGAGTGATGAAAGTCGATTTACAAACAACGGTATTTACAATCGGAATAATTACCATGATTGGAATAATGAAAATCCGAAAATAGTTCGACAGTCACGTTTTCAGGAACGATTTGGATTTGACGTGTGAAACACTTGAAACACTTAACTCAAACAGATATCAACAGGAAATTGAAGATGCGTTGGATGATCTACCAATTCAAGAGGAGAGAACTATTTTCTTTCAACAGGACGGCGACCCAGCACATAATTCAAGAATTGTTGCTGAATATTTAGCAATAAGATATGGAAATCGGTGGATTGCAACGAACGGTCCCATACGATGGGCAGCGATATCTCCGGATTTATCCGCACTAGACTTTTTCCTGTGGGGCGATATAAAAAATATGGAATGCGGAATGAGTTTTAACAGTATTAATGATTTACATCAAAGTCTCATACAGGCTTTTAACTCGGTTAGTGTTCGTCAATTAACGAATTGTAGAAAAAGTGTCGAAAAGCGTGTTACCAAATGTTTAGAAGTAAACAGCCGCCATATTGAACATCTTTTGTAGGGAAATTTTGGGTTTATTGTTATCGTGTTTATTGTTACTATGTTTATTGCTTCCATGTTCATTGTTACCATGTTTATTGCTTCCATGTTTCCATTTTTTGCAGTTTATTGACGTACTAAATTTGAGCAGAACTCCTTTTTCAGAAAATATTTTTTCTTTATATATACTAAGCACACAAGATAATAAATACCAGATATGCGGTCTTTTGTTTTGAAAACAAAGCATAGTTCTTAATCATGGATAGTGTGATGTGGATTAAAATCTGAGTGGAATATGAGTTTTCTTCACATCTCCTAAACTATGAAAGGTAAATATCGAACCTTAAATCGTTGGAAAGGGAAAAAATCAAGTATTTTAATAATTTCAAAATCAAATATGGTTTCCATTTATAAAAATACAACTTTGGGTCACATCTCGAAACTGATGTGCGGTAAAAAATGTTTTTATTGTCTATCCTACAGAATGTTTTGATATTTACAACTTTTTCTGTCGAAATTTCTTTATATGGAAAAATGTTATATGGAAAATATTCAGATTTGCAGAAAATGACGATTTTCAGTTTTTTCAGGATATCTAGTAGGCAATGATTTTTTTGGAAAAACAAAAGAAGGTCTGAACAGCTTAGATAAACACCCCACAAATATATGTATGAATCCAAAAATGTAATAATGCTTCGTACAAATGTCAACCGTCCTGTATATGAGAAAATATTTTAAGGGCATAGAGTGCTTTGCTCGTAACAACTTTTGACTAAAAAATTGTTTGCTAAACTACATGAATGGAAAGATTGAACAGCATTGAAAAGAATTTAAAGTAGATTTAGGTTCGCGAACCCAAGATTGCCAAACAATAACTTAATAAAAATAGGCATTTTAATTTTAAAACTGATGATTAAGGATTTCTCGTGTTGAAATTGAAATTAGCTGCTTGTATACATCGAATCACTAATTATAAATTTCACATACAACAGATAATATTATACAAATTAATTTTAGTTTTGGTGTGAATTTTCAAGTTAAAATGCTATTTTTTTTATTTTAGTACACCATTTGCATCTTCCATTTCAAATAGTTTATTTTCTACCCACGACCTAATACCGAGTTTCGACTTCAAACACACACTCGACTTTAATGCATCATATTGGATCTTTTCGTTGGACCCATTTCGATATTTCCATTTCGACCTTTTCATTTTTGATTTCAAATTCACACTCAGCGATTCCCAAAAATTCCCAAAGCACATATTTTGGTGCTTGGTGATTTTTGCCAGATTTCTTGGTTAGATCTCAAGCTCCTGTTAATTTTTTCCACCGGACTTTTTTACGTAGCATAAATGGCTTTTTCAAGGGTCTAAAAACTAAATGTTGGGACAAACTATAATGACGTTGTTTATAAACAACAGAAACCTTAACAAAATAACTAAAACTGATATTCATATAAGTAACTAATATAAATTAAGTATATAACTACTATAAATTAAGTATTAACACGTTATAAACAAACGTTATAAATATTTCTAAAGTGTTTTGTAATAATGTATTCAGTTTTAATTCCGAGTTTCTGACACAGCAAGTAACTGAAAATTTCTTTTTTTTTTAAACAAATCATTTTCATTATTTTGTCTATAAATGGACGGTTATTATCTTCCTTTGCAATGAAGTACGGGCCGTCAAAAATGCCTATTTTTGATATATTGATTTTTTGCACTTTCATTTTAACCGGAATTGAATTTAACTTTTTTAAATGAATTTTATAGTTTCATTTTCGAGAGCAGAATTAAAAAATACATTAATTCATGACAACAGCAACGATTTCATTTCATCCGACATTAATTTTATCGATCGCTATAATCGATATGGATCTTTACATGCAACTTCTAAAGGAAAAGTGTAAGCAATTTAGAGGTCCCCTTATTCGCAATGACGTCATCGATTTTTTTAAATGGGATTCCCCTAATCTCCCAACAGATTCTGATTCTCCTTGAAATTTTACGCACCGCAAGTGTTCTTGCGTGACGTTGTAAAACCTCCCTTTTTACGCTAATCTTTTTACCAATCACAACCTTTATGGTCCACGTTATGGTTGTTTGCCACATGTAGGCAAACAACACAATCACACGGAGATCACTCATTTTTATTACTGCGTTACTTCGTTCAGTGTGTGTAGTTTCTACTATTAATGTCAATTTTTTGTGAGGGGTAAACAAAACTCACACACTTTTTTAAAGCGGAAGGAAGAGTGTAGCTTTAAAAAAGTCGATTTTGAAATTTTTATTTGTTCTCCAGTGTTTTAAAGATATTTTCGGAAATTTTGTTAGATGTGATCACTTTATATGCATATTTTGCTATATTTGAAAGCCCTCGTTTCAGTTTTTTGCCACCGTTCATTAAAATGCGAATTGAAAGGAACCACAGATACTTGAATTCACATTTAAGCATTAGTGCGAACTACCTTTAATTACTGCCTTTGACACTGCTACTGATAAAATAATTGATAAAAGTTGTCATTTCTTACTTATATATCTTCATTTATTTGCTAAGAAAATGTTTTCCAACCTGAAGAGAATCCACGGAAGCTACAAAGATACCGACGTATTAGTCAGAAGCCTCCAAATTAAAATCTTTCTAATCGTCTGCACAAGACGATGACCCTAATTACAACATTTATTTATAGCCGCGTCTCAGCTGGTGCTACTTCCAGCGGACATCTGTAAATTTCGCAACAAACCAGTGTTTACAATAGCTAAACTCCCAGGCCTGCGCTACATCCGCATCAATTGCGATAAAAATTCTGTAGCTTTAGAGTATGTTACTGCACTAAATGGCGGGATATCGCCCTATTAAGACCTTAGTCACGATTTATTTAGCAGACGATGAAGTAATCGCAGTCACAGACAAGAATATATGTACAGTTTACACTTGATAACATCAAATGGCCATTAAAGCTCTTTGAACTATGACTCATTCGCATGCTTTGCGCACATTTAAGTGATGCGCAGGTATTCGTTCTTGCACTATCCTTGGAACATATTTTGCTCGACACTGTAAAGTCTGTTATTAACAACTAATGTAATGGTATTTAGTTAATGGATTTATCAAGTGGATAATCCCGATTGCCGAATACGCAAATTAAGATTCAGACTTTTTCAGCAGAAAAAGAATTTGCCAGAAAACATAAACTTTCAAAATCAGTAGCCAGAGATTGGTAAAAGCACATGGAGAATCGCCAAACCACTACGTGGCCTCGATTTCATAATTTCATTTGAAATGGGTTCGCCCATTTGCCTTAATTTTAATGGGCTTTCGCTGATGTATAATTTAACCGAGCGATAAATAACACATAACGAAGCTGAATAAATCGTAATAAAGAATGTAAAAGAGTATTTATTGATTTTTCTTGCGTCATATGATTACAACAAAAACATCATGTTTGTCTGAAACAGTGTCCGCTCATTCATAGGTAATTCCGAAATATTTCCGCCTAAACATCTTGGCAAAATGTCTAATGCAAGTATCTGATATACCTACATAAAGTTGTAGTTGTATTTTCCAATGAGTTGAGCATAACAAGTAAGAAACTTTACGCATATCTGTTTAACTTGATTCTGGGTCGTAAACTAAAATGATGCTCTCGCAAGCGTCAACGTATTTGTGCACATCGCCTTCAATGCATTAGCGCTTTCCTTTTACTCTTGCATTCAACTGCTAAGAATAGAGTTGGACAGAAGCCAACCTGTCGGTCATAACATAATTAAACCGAAATTATGCACGGTAAACACACGCACTGCAGAGATTTATGTTAACGAACGGCTGGGGTGTAGTAAGTCAATATTCTTCACGGTAGATTTCTTAAATTAGTAATTAGGTGAGCCTATTAAAAGAAAATGTGTGTAATAGTGAGAGGAAGGATACTTGCAAAATTGCATAATGAAGAGCTTGCAAGCCAATACAAAAAAAAATGTATGGCATTGAGATTATCATCTGTACTAACTAATTTGATGTTTGATAAACGCAGCTCGCTTAATAGGCTGCGCATTTGCCTACAGAAATAAATTTCTGGTAAAATTGTTTTTTCCCACGGTCGTAACTCCTGAGTTTGTTATACATGGAGTTTTGCCAAAGGAAAGTAGAGCTTCCGTTTGATATTTTCTCTTGTTTTCCTGGGCGTCATATTTATAGTGACCTCTTTCGCATATCTACGGTATCATAGCAAATACTGCGCACTGCAAAGTTGGTGCTGTATGATGTTCTGTTTTATGGTATATAAGTTTATTTGTTCTGGTGAACAAATTAACAGGATACTATCTAAACGACGAACGGTTGGCCTAAAACGAAACCTAACTCGAATTTTAAATTGGGGAAACCTTTCATCAAGATATCCGGTTTTATATCAAGAATATTGAGAATTGATTGTGAGTTAATGACTGTAATTTAATCACAGCATTCCTTTGGTGTAAATCTATGTCAAAGTTCATAATTAGAACTTGATAGGAAAAATTTCTAACAAATTTTTTCCATAATTTAAAACCAAAAACATTTAAAGACTACATCATTCCTGTTGTCTTTTTTGGCATTGTCAAGATTTTCACATTATTTCCTGCGATAGTGCGCCCCGAAGTTCAGCTATATTGAATTACCCATTAATGAATGTCTGATTTTAGATTTGCAGTGACTGTTCGAACAACTTTCTTTCATTTTATGAAATTTAAATTTGACCAGAAATGCATTGAAAACAATTTAATTATCTTAGACACAAATAATTAATTCTCTCTAAGCGAACCGTTTTTTGCAACGATACTCCTGATCAAACAGAAATGAAGTTGGGCATGTGCGAATCCGCCAAAAGTGTATCACACATGGCAAAGAGAGCAGTTATGCCAACTGAACCATTCATTTTGGATCACGTTGTATTTAACTGTGGGTTTTGTAACGGAGTAAAAGGATCAAGGGGGGTACAGATATAAGGCAGGAAAAGACCTGCCTGAAAAGGCTGATTTTTCTCGTAGCTGTCAGTTGGCTATTTCGACGATTTTGTGGCAACAGTATGCTTCGTAGAGGAAACCCATGCGCTCGCACTTTGATTGGTCCAACCGTCCAGTCGCAGTCCCGCCTTAATTTTAGAAAAACACGTATTTATGCTTGATGTTCTTAAGTCTAGCGACAAAAGCATTCATTTAAAGCTTGTTTGCAAATATTTCCTTGGACGTTAAAGCGAGTGAGAGAATTATTTTATCAATGTCCGCCATGGGAAAAATAACAAAAACAATAGAAGAATCCGGACGTAAGATAATGGGAATAATCTCCTAACTATTAAACGCGCCAATCTTGTATATGTGTGTGTGTGTGTGTCTGTATTCCTCAGATCCGGAAGACGGATTAAAGTTGCCGGCCGACATTTGCAGGATTTCAATAATCCGGTGTCCGGAATCGATTGAGATATGGCTTGACATACACTGAAACCTTTTTATACCGTAAATAAATAAAATTGTGAGGAAAGCACAAGGAAAACATCGATACGGAACTGCTGGCAGAATCTATCGGTGGTCAGCGAAATAGTCTTAAAAAGCGTTCCCCAAGGTAACCGCACATGGAAACAAATCTTTTTTTGTGTTTTATCCGCGGGAAATTGATTGAGGTAGGTGCCGATCTTCAAAAAAATCGTTTTAAGATATAAAAAAATGAGTTTTTGCTTATTATAGCAGCATTGATCCGTATACAGTATGTTTGTTCCAAAATCCGGATTGGCTTCAATCTGTTTGCAACAGATTCTGTAACAGTTCTGTAAGTGGTAAAAGGAACTATCCAATGTATTTTTGATTGTTAGCAGTTGGAAAATTTAAAGCTCCCTTGGGTTGGTGACTTTTATGGATTGAGATCACATATTTTTATTTAAGTAGTGTTAAGCAGGCGAGAAGGTTTTTGAAATTTTCTTTATTTTTTATATCTAATATTTTTGGTATTTTAGTCTTTTTGTACACTAAAGAATTTTCCTGCACTAAAGAATTTTCGTACAGTCTCCGGAATATCCGTACTTCCTCCAGATGTCTCGTAATTATTCCGGTTAAGGAGAAGGCTTACATTAAACTTGTAATTAATTCAAGTTATAAAAAATTGTATAAAAATAAAAAGATTCACAAAGGAAACCACGAGCTGTTAATGCAAACTTTAGATTAGGTTGGATCAACCACGCATTGAGAAAAATATTATACTCATTCTTCGAGAAAAATGGAAACTTACCAACATGTGGTGAATTAGCAAATAGTTACAGATTAGTCCTACTTATATTATTTGCCGTTTTTAGATTAAATATAATACATACATATGTTCAAGGATTGATTCTTACTACATACAGAACTAAAAAAAATAATTCTTAAAAATAAAACATAAAGCTATTTATAAAAAAACTATTTACAACATTTTAAAATTAACATTATATTTTATGATTAAATTTTAAAAAAATTCAGTAAAACTAAATTTTATCCTTGTAAAGGATATCACTCCTAAAGTGATCCTATTTTTTGATTGTGTAATTTTGATATCTACAACATTATTACGATTATTAGTATGTATTACCAACATTATTAATTTTGATAATATTAATAATAGTAATAATTTTTATTATTGTTGTAATAAAATTTATTAATAATCGAAATTGTTGAAGATCGAAAACATGAGGTTTTCCATGTTCGAATTATTTTCAACTTTCTTTGCATTAGTTTTTTTTACTTGTTATTTCATTAAATATTACTTAATTTTAAAAATTAATAAACAAATATTTTACTTTTTGTAGGAAATTATTTTATTGTTGAACAGGTCAAAGCTGGACAAATTTACAAGCAATGGCGCTTTCCTATTGCTCGTCTTTAACACATTAGTTCTTCTATTATTGATCCATCCACATTTTTATTACTACTTTGTGGACTTAGAAAATGCTGTTATGTCAACTTTACACCAATTTATCTGTCAACGCCATCTACGTTGCTTTTTCTTCCACTAAATTTCCCAATTTTCATGCCGCAAATGATTCAAGAAAAACAGGGTTAAAATTCGCCTAACTAATTGAATTCTAGGACTGGTCATGGGTAGTTGTCTTTTAACGAAAACTTCGCCAGCAGAATTAGGAATTAACTGCATAAAAGCCACAAACGCAACAATAAAGAAGAGCAAAAGAAGTCACTTGAAACGAAGTCACTGGAAAAAAGCTTCATACGGGGGAGAAATCCCTATCCTTTCTTAATTTTGTTGCCTTTAAAAATAAACATCTGGTTTCTAGCGGAACCATTTTTAGAAACACAGGACGGGGTTAATCACCAGTCACTGTCAAGAATGCGTCCTTGTGGTTTGTAGTTTGAATATCAAAATTACGGGAATATCATGTATTTTTTAATGACGGGTTTTTGAGTAATATTTATAAATTAATTTTCTACATTATGCACTTATTAATTATTTCCCTGGTACAGCACAACCTTAAGATATTACTGCAAAAATTTAAGCCCCCTAAGAAATGCAATAAACTCAGGATTTTAATTAAAATTCTTTTAAGAACTTAAGATTGTCTTGTTAAGTTTGTAACCATATAATTTTATTATTATTAACAATGCAAATGGCAGCCAGTTTTTTTATATTTCACTGAGAGCACTGTTCAATAATAAAATAATTTCCTACCCTGAACAGTAGACAGGAACATCAGAAAAAACACACAAACATCAGCAAAAAAAAGATTTTTTGGTAATTATTAAAATTAAGTAATATTTAATGAAATAACAAAGAAAAAAAAACTAAAGAAAAAAAAGTTGAAAATAATTGAACACCGAAAACTTCATTGTTTTTGATCTTCAACAATTTTGATTAATAATAAAAATTATTACTATTCTCCCTATGCTAGACTGATTTTTGTTTCAGTGATGAGGTATTTACGTATTTGAGCCGCGACGTTGTACGTTCCTTAAAACATAGATTTTTATTGAATATATTTATTTTTTTCTGTGTAATATTATTGGGTATGAATACATTTACATTAAATTAATATTAAAATAAATAGAAATATTAAAATATATACTAAATGTTTATTGGCGGTCTTTCGATATTTTAAAAAGCATTAAAAACATCAAGTCGGCTTGGGATGAAGTTTTAGAAAAATGCTTAAATGGAGTTTGGCGTAAACTTCTGCCAGCATTCATGCACGATTTTGAAGAAGTAGCACATCAGGAGAATTTAATTGAAGACAACACCAGATGTGGCATTGATGAATTGGTGAACGCGTGATGTGGGATTGGAACATGTCACAGCTAAAGATGTGACCGAACTTTTAGAAGCTCATGATCAGAGACTCTCGAATGAAGACTTAGAAGAATTATTCAAAGAATTAGATCGTGAACAGCCAGAGAAGGAAGAAAACGAAAAAGAAACTCCAAGAGTTATGAAAACGGCCGATCTAAAGCGTATCCTTTCAACCATGGAAAGTTTGACGGATGAACTTTGTGAGTTAGACAACGATTGGGAGCGAAGTGCAAATGTAAAAAAGGAGCATTATCGCATCCATTTCATCATATTCCGAAATTCTTAATGAAAGAAAACAAAAATATAAACAATTAAAGATGGATACTTTTTTCCGAAAAAAGAGATCCGAAAATTTGAAATATCATTTGTTTTTCTTAAGATTTTTTAATAAAAACATTTCACTTTATTTTATCATAATATACATTTTAGAACTTAAATTTATAATACATGTATTTTGTATTATATTATAGTAATAAACAAAATTATTTGCTTATTTTTCACTTATGTAGAACCTAACGCTATACCTCACTGTAAATATGGGTTCATTTTACGCCGATTCGATTTGCGCCGGCTTTTTTAGGAACGGATCTACGGCGTAAACCGAGGGATAATATAGGTATTATCAAAATTAATAATGTTGATAATATGTACTAATAATAGTAATAATATTGTAGATATAAAACACAATAAAAAAAATACGATGAGTGATCACTATCATTTACAAGGATAAAATTTAATTTTACTGTATTTTTATTTTAAATTTTGTCATAAAATATAATGTTAATTTTAAAATTTTGTAAATAGTTTTTTTTATAAATAGCATTTAAGTTTTATTTTTAAGAATTGATTAAGAATTTTTAAAAAACAACCACATGAAGTCAAAAACGGGGTAGTTAGTAAGCGAACCAGAAAAAATAACCGAAGGTGAGATTAGAGGTATAACCAAAGGTTTGAAAAATAATAAAAGCCCCTGGAAAAAAACAAAATAAGAGTAGAGATGGTAAAGGCGTGCAGAGGAAAATTTCGAATTAATGGAACGTATATGGGAAAAAGAGGAAATGCCCGAAGACTGATCGAAAGCACGGATTATCCCTTTGCATAAAACTAAGAGCAAAAATAGCAAAGGTAATAAAAAGATGGGCAGTTTAAAAGTTCTAATGAAATCAAAGTATGTAGCCAGGAAACTGAAAATAAGGATATACAAGACAGTAATTAGACCCACGGTAACGTATGCATGTGAGACCTGGGTGTTAAACAGAAGAAGATACTTTAGACAGGTGGGAAAGAAGGGTATTGAGGAGCATCTTCGGCGGAAAAATACAGCAGATGGTTGGAGGAGAAGGACAAATAAAGAATTAGAGGAATTGTACCAGGAACTCACAATAACTTCAAACGTAAGGGCACAGAGGTTAAAGTGGCTGGGACATAGTGAAAGAATGGCCAGAGAAAGAATACCGAAGATGATGTTAAATAGGAAACCAATTGGGAAGAGAGGGAGAGGTAGGCCAAGAAAAAGGTGGTACGGGAAGGTGCAAATTGGTAACTATGGTAACTAATTGCTGTACTTGATATAATATTACGAGAATATTTTGTGGAAACTGTAACTTTCGTCGATGAAAAGCTACACTATTTCATTCTATGAACGACGTTATTAAAGTGGAAAGTACTTTCCAGAGATAAAAATCGTCATTTGGTAGAACGTGGACGTTATTTTTCTTATCAATATCGAATATAAGAAAGTTCAAGAAATATTTAAAGGTGTTGTAAATTGGTGTTACTCAAGTCACTTTTTGTTTTTTTAACCAAATACTCTTACAAAGAAAGATCAAATTATTTGGTGGCAGCGCAGGGAGCTGCTCCTATAACCCGTAGCAGGAAAGGTTAAGACTCCGACCAAAAAATAAATTTAACGGCATCGTATTGGGTACAATAAACGTCCGTCGGGTTCAATCCCTTACGAACCCCCACTGCACACCCCCAAACCAATTCTAACCGCTTGCCATAGCTGCGTGCCCCCCTGTCGTCTATGTATCGGGAGTTCGGGCACATGCCACAATGTACTTTCGCGCCCGGCATCCAGATACCGTCGTCGGCCGTCAGGAAATTGCCTCTCCTTCCCACGGGAGCCGAGAACCGCGTTCCCCACCGGGTTCCAGACGTGCCGGTCGTTTTATTCTACTCCGCGCTGCCCGGTCAAGCACCTCTGGCATAACGAGACGGGGCGCTAAAGCGTCTGCCATTTTAAGCCCAGAGGGTAGCACCGCCGACGCAGCGTCGAATACCAAAACAGGTCGTTTTTCATAGAAAAAGACGGAGGAAAATCCCTTTAGGGGCGGCGGGATGACTTGCGAGTGAGTTATCTAGTAGGCTGGGGTGTCTCGCCTCGAGGGGGGAAATTCGTAATCAGAAAGTAAAGTAGAGATTAAAGTATAACTACGAAAGGTTTTCACTTTCATAGAAGTCGTAAATTTTGACATCGTAAACTTTCATTTTCAACATTTCTCAAATGAAAAAGTTGCAAGGATTTGAGTCGGATGAACAGGGTGACCACTTAATAAAAGCATCCACCAATCTCTACCAATGTGTGATTATCCAACAGTAACAACAAGAGAAGCAAAAACAACAATAACAAATAAAAGGGAAACAGATAAAATCAAAATGAAAAGTGGATGTGTACAGAAAATAATTGCTGCTATTTTGCAAGCATCGGGAGTTAATCCAAATTGACTCAACCAATACAAAATTTTGCCCAAATCATTATTTGGACAATCATTATTACAAGTGTCATTGAGTTCTCAATTACTTTCAACGCATTTGTTCTACTTAAGTTGTCAAACACAAGTCACAAAATCTACTGAACTCATCTTATTAGAATAGTTGATTACTTAGAATACTTCAACAATCTTCTCTCTGGGTCATTATACAGGGTCGCTTTTATGTATGGAAACGATCGATTATTTTCTAAACTAAGATAGCTGGAAAAAAAAGTTAAATACAAAATATTTAGGGTTTTTTAAA
>JAWQRJ010002033.1:0-14336 GCA_033557515.1 Diorygopyx duplodentatus | reverse complement strand
CGGGTGGACTATGTCTCCAAACAGAAGTGAAAATGGATGTGATTTTCTGAAGGCTACAATCTTGAATGCAGAATTTATTGAGCTAATGTTATGACGAGTCAAATAGACATATGCAGTTTTAAATATTAAAAACATCGACAGTTATCACTAAAAGTGCAAAAATTGTTTCAATTGTTTCCTGTCATGGCTACCTTAGCTTAGATAACAAGCAGTTTTCTTAATATTGATAGTGAAATAAAATTGTAATTTTTAATTTTGAGATGGTTATACATCAATACTTTTTTATTCACAATGTTCCCCTGTTTTAAAAAATGCAGAAATATACAGGGTGTTCCATTAAAAAGTATATTTTCTCGAATAACTCAAAAACTCAATGTTCAATTATTTTTCTCTATTCACCACTGTATTCCCCAGAAAAAAACTACATAAATGCACAGTTGGTCGAAGTTATAAGTACAATAATAAGAAAGTTAGCAATAGTGCACACTTAACTAACTTTGAGCAGCCTGTATATTACTCTGTATAGTCCATTTCAAGATATAAGAAAACGGCAGGTACTTACTGCATTACACTGTCTGCAGTTGAGGCAATAAAGCCATAAATAAAGGACAGAAAAGCCATAAATAAAGCCATAAATTTAATTTTTCCTAAATATGCCACATTCTCACGGAAAAAAACAGAAAATGTTGGCCCTTTATTTATGGCTTTATTCTCTTAACTGCATGCAGTCTAATGCAATAAGTACCTGAGAATTTCTTGTATCTTTAAATGGGCTGTACATATTAGCAGTTACAGTTATCACTTTATTAAAGGCATTCTTTTTTATGTAATTATTAACAATTTTGTAAACAAATGTACTTTTTTAACACCAAACAATGTTGTGACCGAGGTGAAATATCCCTATGCGATTTTCAGCATTATATTTATGACGCCAATAAAAATAACATGACCGAATTTATTGTCGTGTGGGCGCAGCGACGCACAGCGTCGGTTATATATCGTGATAAGGATTTCGAGCATGTATTCATAACGAGAATGTGAAAAAGATAAGCTAACGATGTTTTTATAATTTTTAAAAATAAACTTTTGGGCATCGCGACGAACGTCAACAATTCATTATTACTGTGTATATATTATTCAATTACAATTATTAATATATGCTAAAGAATTAAATTAAGAAATATACGAGTGTCGTACCGAAACTAACGCAACGCTGGTCAGCGTTGGTGTTATTGAGCACCTAAAATAACTTTAATTGTATTTGCAGTGCTAGTACAATTCAATTTTTACAAAGTTATTAATTAATATAAACGATTCACTTACATCACTATTCGTCTTCACTAGTTACACCATTCTAATTCGTCATTACCTCGTATGGACGGTTCTTGCAGCAGTTCGAGCAGTTGTGGCGATAATCATCTAAAGTTTTTCAATGGCAATTGTCGTAAACTAGAAACATAAGGGTATGATTATACTAATAGTTGATGGAAAATATCTTCCATGCATGTTGATGACCTCGTGATATTTTGCGGAAGCGCCCTTCGCGAAGTTGCGTAATGCTTTTGTTCTGGACTTTCTGCGTTTCTTTTGATAAATCTCTAATTGACACAATTGATGGCGATAACCCATCAACCATGCTTAACACATTATATGTGCTATCTTGTGTTATTGGTATGCTAATAAAAATAATTAAAGTTATTTTTACTTTTAAATTGGTAATTGTTTTACCTACATAGTAAAACCTTCCGAATATACCCTTTCGGAATTGCTACAACCCTCCACTTCATCTCCTATAAAACTCACCGTGTGACAAAGATTCCTTCACACCCTTTTCCACCCCGATCTCTGACACGACCGATTTACTGAATGTACGTACTTTTACGTACGTAAAATTTGACAACCCTTAAAAACACCTTCACCCATCTATATCGAAATGACCTATACTGCAAAAATGGCTACAACCCCAGTTATCATCCCCTATAAAACTCATCGTGTGATAAAGAATCCTTCACACCCTTTCCCATCCCGATCTCTGACACTACCGATTTACTGAACATTCTTACGTAAAATTTGACAACCCTTAAAAATACCTTCCCCTATCTATATACGAATGACCTGTACTGCAAAAAATTACTGCAGCCTCGGTTATCATCCCATATACAGATTTTGCCAACTCTACAATTTACTTTCCGCTGTACGAACGCAAACGCCAAGGTCTGTATTATGCAAATATTGAAAAAAAAATCAGCGTAACTGCCCTTCAGAAATACCAATTAGATGCCGAAATCGTTCGCTGATGGACGGCAGGTGCCCGCTGGGTGCATCACAGCGTCCACGGTAAATTAATGTTTTCCAAAATTCCCTTCGTTTACGCCGTAATGGACTAAGCTCTGACTGGGCAAGCCTGTAATTTGCTGTAGGGGGTAGCGGCGTTAATTCCCGTATTAAAATTTAAATTGCTCTGTGGACGAGCAGTCAAGCACACGATGCTTCTCTTCTAGAAAAAAATAAGCAGTGGTCGTTGTGATAATACGTCCAAGAATTTGCTATATGGGTGTAGAATAGAAATGCTGACTACTGATTTGCTATCCTTGGTCACTGACTTGCTTTGCTATCCTTGATACAGAAAAACAATTACCACGCAGCACAATGAGATATCAACTTGTCGCCTTTCGTTAAATGGTTGAGTAGATGAGAAAATAAATGACAGTTGGGACGTGTAACTTATTTGACATTATAGAACATTTAAACTATAAAAAAACTCGTATATGTATACCTATAATACTCTTTAAATACTTCGTAAATACGTTTTATAGTAAAATAAACTGTTTTTCGCAATAAAACGTGAACATTTAACAAGGAAATAATAATGCAGTGTTTTTTACTTAAATCTTATAATCGTAATAAAACCAATTAAAGATTATAGTGCTTCATTCTTAGCTAACTTTATACTGCTGTAAACCAGTAGTTTGCTAGGTTTGTTAATCACGACAAAGGCTCACAGAAGCTCATATAGTTAATTTTTTATTAAGGGTATGTATCAACTATATTTATTAATCTCTCCGTATTAAGTCGATAACGCCAAAAGCCCACTTACTAGTGATACAGTACATATTAATTTTTTGGGTCTTTTTCTGTCAGAAATAATATGGGTCTTTTTCTGTCATGTTGCTAATTTGACTTGTAATTAAGAGTGATTAAAACTAGCCACTAAGCTAAACTAGCCTTCCAATTAAAACTAGCCAACCTGTCAAATTCCGTTAATATGATGCTCTCGAATGCAGCCCAACCCCAACCACAATGATAAAGGTTCATTCGCTAGGTAAATATTTCTAAAAAGTCAAAGAAACATTATTCGTAATTTGGTAGAATACTAAAGGATGTGAAGTTGGTCGGGATGACAGCATTCCTAGTGCAATTTCATTTTATGCAAACGTGCTGTTAGTGAAACACGATTTATATACAGCTGACTTGCATACAATAAAAATGTAAAAATATTTTCTCTACACAGTCTACATTATCCTTCATATCTAATTTCTGCTGGATGCTACCTGCTCTAGTTTACAATATTTTGTAGATATTTTATCTTTACTCTGTATCATATAACATATGTCATGTTACGTATGTTATGTTCGAATTTTGAAAGCGTACACTTGGTTCAACTCTAAAACTAAGAAACTGGTCTACTTTCTTAGTTTTTATACATAGCTCTATTCATCAGTTGTTATAATATCTTTATTTAATAAGTAAGTTTGATAGAGTATTACTTACTTAAGTTTAATTAGACTCAATTCCTATTTATTGAATTAGTATATTACCAGTTTCAATTTGAATTTTTTTTTCAAGATAGGATAATTTAAGCACTGATTAAAAACTCCTTATTTGATGCAATGTATATTTATGACCTGTTATCACATTATTGATAATGACACACACAAAAAGTATATTATAATGAATATTTAGAATCATAGGTGCCAAAAGTTATACCAATTGTGATGTGTTTTAATGATTTTATGTTTATCAAAATCTGCGACTCTGGTAGTCTCAAATTTTGATAATCATATGCACTAATCTGAGTTTATAAGAATGGAATATTGTGCGTATGAAGAATTTTAGAAACACCTGTGTGAGTAGTTCCTGATTCTTCAGATAACTTACAATTAGTGAGATACTGCACGTTTTTTATCAGACACACGTGGCCTAAAACTGCAACAGCAAACACTTAAAATAGAAACAGAACCGATGTCCATGAATTTGTTCACTAATTTCATTCTCACTCGCACGAGCAGAGCGACTTTAACACATTTTCTATTCCGGTAGCAGAAAAAACAATTCGACCCATGCTTGAAGCGTGTAAACTACCGGTCGGCAAAAGTAAAAGACGAGGGCACAGGAATTGGAGATTAGAAATTCCAAATTCTAATTTCGCAGGGAAATTAGAAAATAAAAGGATTATTAAATTTAATGCACTAGTGAAGAGATAATATTCAATGGTTGATATGAAAATATGGAATCAATAACCATGAGAATAAATTGTTATTGTTATAAATTATCTACTTCAGGTTACTTGTTTAGATGTTTGTTTAACTTCAGGCTAATTGTTCTATTTTTAAGTTTTAGCTACTTATTCTTATTTTTATTAGAAGCGATCTTTGTTCAACAAAAATCGTATTGAGTTACCTTCATTTAAAAAGCGAGGTGATCCGCTTACGTCATCCTTTTCCGTCTTTGGCCCTTTTCTTTCGTTTCATCTAGCCCTTTCTCTTTTAAATGTCTTCAATCTCATTATTCCATGACGTTTTGGCCTTTCTCGTCGTCTTTTTTGGATTCATTTGATCATTCTGTTTTTTCTCCGGTATCTCTGTATCCATTTCCCATATATCTTTCAATGTGCAGTGCCCACTCTTCTTCAAAAAGCGTTCGCATCACCTCAGTCGCCGTACTTCTATTTTCTCCACTAAATTTTTCACTTTTAATCTATCTCGTATCACTTCGCTACTTATCTCGTCCATTATCGTTGCTCCTTCTATTTTTATTAGTATTTTCATCTCACAGCCTTCTGTTTTTTTCATTTACTTCCTGTCTTGACATTGGTACCAAAACAGACTCATATACCCGTGTTTTACTTTATTTGGACACTCCTCGTTCATTATAAAATGCTTTATACAATACTCCATATAGTCTGAAAACTCTAGTTATATTATAATTCGAAATTTCATTTTCTATTTTACCCATGGCATTTATTATGGATTCAGGATATTTCTGATTTGTTTGTCGTATATTTTCGCTTTATCTAACTTTATCTAAGCTTTTACTAGTGCCCTTGATTTTGTAATTATTTCTGATTTCGATTGATCTTCAATTGGAACTCCTCTAGGTTGTGGTTCCAATTCTCACTTCTCTGTTCTAGTTCTTTTCCATTGTTAACAATGAGAATGAAACGTTGAAATTAATGGGGGTAATTTTGAGCACTTGTTAAAATGAGAGTAGGCGTTTATTTTTACTCTTTCTGATGAAATAAAAAATGGAATTTGATTTTATAAAGAAAATGCCGAATATGTGTCAACATGTTATTATGGTTAAATAGGACATTGAAATGCCTATCAAACGAGTGGTTACTTGAACCCATTTCCTATTTAACATTTTTACTTATTTTACATTTTTACTTACTTGTAATGTTATCTCATACTGCTTGTTTCTTCATTGATTATACTCGTAACTGTACTCACAAATGTTGATAATTGACTAACTCAAATGTGTGTTAATTAATGTCAAAGTGAATGGGAAGGAGTCGACCCAATTCATCAACAGATTATTCACTGGTTAAGATCCAACTCACCAATGCATTAAAGAACAACGGCCATTCTGACGTTTCGCTAACTAATTATAAAAACTAATTGATGCTAATGTTACTGACGAGCGCTAACTGCTTAAAGATCTAGTAATGCCAAAGTTGTGATGAGAACAACTTACTGCCAAGCTAAAATTCTCATCTTTCAAATGAGTGAATTTGAAGATTTCATTTGTGAATTTAAATTTGAACATTAAATTCCTCTCTGTTCCGGGGCACCTTGTGCGAATAGAGAGAAGGTGTAGTGATTGGTAGTAGTGATGAGAAGCACTTTTGCCTCTCACCTCGCGAGGCGAGACTTGCAATATCTCTCGCGCGTGAGAAGGCAACTTCTGCGGGACTTCTCGCATTTCTCGCAGTCTCGCAAGTACAAACTTTTTTTTCATTAAATTATTTCTTTCATTTCATTTAATGATTCATGAATGAATCATCAAATATGCAAAGACATTTTCACATCCAGAATACCATAAGAATATTATAGGTAGAATAAAGTATCAGTAATAGAATAAAGTAAATAGAAGAAATAAATACAAGTCAATCTTTGTATAAGTGGACTCAACTCCTATCATATTTTTTTGGTCAATAATACTAAATTGGAATAAATTTTTAAATCATATTCACTGCATTTTAGAAAAACTCGGCACGCAGACACTTATGTTAATTGATTGGAAATTGTTTGGGGATATTCAGTGATGTATTGGAACTATTGTGTAAAAAAACTGTATATCAGGTTTTCAAAGTAAATTGCGTAGGCCAATGGTATTCGGTAAGGATTTTATGAGATAAAGATCTGACGGTTTTATGTTCTTATTTCAGAATGATAAACAGTCACATCTTTTTTTTTATTTAGCGCCAAAGGTACAATTGGCGGGAGAACTCACTCGGCGTTGCTGGGTTGCCTAGACTTAAACACGTGAAAAGTGCTTTGATGGTACGTATGTTTAAGGGAATAATCCCCACGCAATTGTCGAAATAATTTGTTCGAAACAACCTTTTGTTAAAAAGAATTGTGTAATATTTAATAAAACTAATTTTTAAAATTTCGTTTATGCCCTGTTACACACATCTGTTATACAATATTAATATATATTAATACAATAATATTACACATTTTCGTACGCGAAATATTCTCAATATACCATATGAGCAGTACCTCCTCGATGGAGAAATTAATAAAACCGACTTGGTCCGCAAAGGGTTAATGTAGATTGTTATAATGAGAAACAAAAGTTCAGGACCAGATCAAGAAATTTTTGGATGTGATACGCATTTTCGAGGTCGTAAATGCACTTGAAAGGAATTAGTTTTGCATGTATTAATAGAAAATAAATCTTTGAGTCTCATCAATTTCAAAATACGTGGTTGTGTTAAATAAAAAAATGTGCATATTGTCAGCCCTGTTGGTTGTTTTAAGGGTTTATCAAAAGAAAATTAAAGAACATTCGCACTAACATAATCATACAATACGTTGCCTTACATATGAAATGTGACAATAAAACTATTGATAAAGAAAATCAATACTTAATTAAATAAGAAACCGATTTTTGGCGAAAAGTACTTGAGAGACACGTATTTCACAACCTAAAGGTTCTCATAAATATCTACATATCTCACCAAATTCAAAGCGAAATAATTATTGTGCTAGAATAATTTTATTCCTTTGGCTTTCCGGTGATCGCCGCGTCTGTGAAGCAACTCTCCGTTGACGTTTCGCCGCTCATTGCAGACGGCATCATCAGAACGTAAGAACGTAAGAACCAAAGGATATGAACACCGGCCGCGAAAGCCTACAACAACGAATAATTTTATTATTTAATAATTACTATTTAATTTCTAAAAATAATAATTATCCAAAGAATTAATACAGTTCCATTTATTCAATTATAATGGATACGGCACAGGATACCTCAAAAGATGAACAATTGAGCAAAATAATAATATACGTAGAATTTGAGGAAAATGAAAGGGAGATTTGAAAACCTCTTGATAAAAGAAAGTTTTATAGGCTCCAGTAATGTGGAGTTCCAAACTGCGAAGGGTATAACTAAAACAATTATGGCCAGTTTGTACGAGGTAGGTTTAAATTTAACAAAATGGATACTGCGGAGAAAGCGTAATATATTCAGGAGTTCAAAAAAATTAAAAATATTGAGGAAACTGCTTTATATGTGCATTGTGTGACACAGTTAAAATTTAGTTATTAATGATGCAGTTAAGAGAGTCACCGAAATATAAGCATTTTTTGCAACAATTCAACAAATCCACATTTTTTTGTGCAAGTGTTGTTCAATGGGACTTGCTGTCAAGTTTTACTGAAGGTTCTACCATAGAATTAAAAAATCAAATCACATTCATTGGGCTGATCGAATATTGTCATTATCAGCGGTCAAAGTAAGGTAAAAAGATAGCGTGCTGGAATGAAATTATTTTAACCTCTTCAAAAAACGGATGGATGTAAAGAAGCATAACAAATACTATCCAGAACAGAAAATGTTTACATTTTAATGTGCGTCTGTTTACATCAAATTTTAAACGAATTAAATCTAGTGTCAAAAACAGCACAAAATAAAAGTACTAATCTAAGTGAGATTCGTGATTTAATTAAGAAAAGCTTACATTTTTCAAAGAAACAAGAAATGGTTACAGTAAACTAAAATTGGACGCTACCGCTATTGCACAAACATGGAATGTAAATGCCCAGTTTGAAATAAACGTCAACGTACAGTTAAAAAAACGTTTGATGAACTTTGTCAAGATAATCGAATAAAGGACGAAGGGCAAAAAGGTAAATGTTCTCTACCGTGTTTTAGATATAATATACACCCAGTTAAAATCTAGGTTTCAATCGCTTTTACACGTGGTGGAAAATTTTGATTTTCTTTTACCAAAAAGCTTCTATCATTTACCCCAAAATGAGATTTTAAATAAAGGGGCTGAATTACAAAAAAAATACAAAGGCGTTTTTCTAATTCATTGGGCTTCGAATTAGTTACTTAAAAAAAAGTCTATATATATATATATATATATATATATATATATATGACGAGTTGGCGAAACGTAGTACTATATTAGAACTTATTAGCACAATTCTTATTAATAGAAAACAGCTCATTAGCATCCAATTTTAAATAGGCTATTACAGCCCTGCTGTTATTTCTAAGTTTGCCTGTCACAGTTGCTTGTGCAGAGGAACGTTTTCCAATGCTTAAAATAAGTAAATTTTCCAAAGCTTAAAATAATAAAAAATCACTTGCGAAATACTATGACCCAAGATAGACAAAGTGATTTATCCCTGCTGAGTATTGAATCTGCTACGGCCCAACAAATGAATGTGTGGGATTTAATAACGAATTTCGCAGAAATGAAATCCGGAAATACATGTTTTTGAGTCGCTATAAGTATTATCATGAAGCAGTGAATGAAACCATGAAAAATTAAGTTGAATTCACATAATTATAAACAATATATGTTAGTAGGTAGTATTTAAAATATTTAGAGCCGGTTATATCACTTATTTTTACTTCTGGTGCAAGTAACTAACCGCTGGTATGCGTAATATTTTTAAATTTAATAATGTTAAATAGTAATAGAACAAAAGCATAATAATAAATGCGTAAATTATAATTTACATTTGGACTGTTTCAATTGGGAGAAAAAAATTACGGGGAGGCCCAAAATTTAAAGTTCCGCCGCTGATTATTTACGTAATTAGTGCATTCCTAGTGCAACAGCAATCATAGTACACATCAATTTGTTCTATAACGTATTGCTCTAATTCAAGCTACACATAATATGAAGACGTTGTCGAATAAGTTGTAAGGTTGTTGTAGGCTAACGTCGTCACCTCAATAACACACGGCTACCGGAGAAAATGGACAACACAGGGAGGGCGCTATTTGGGCTGTTAATTTTCCTCCCTTCGGCCGAGGTCCATTGTTACCGCCGGCGGAACAAATTCTACACCTACCGTGCAATTAGATGGCTAGTTGAGTGGTTTTCCTAGAAGAATTCTCCGGATGATTGATACGCGCTTTGTCCGTCCCGACACTGGATTACTTTTGTTTCATAAAGCCTGTCGGTTTACAAACTAAATAAACTACTTACAAAAGAATACAAGTTAACAATGGAAGTAGAAAATTAAATAAATAATAACAACTGCCGATTTTTCACTCTCGTATGCTTGTAGTATTTTTATTTTGAATAATTTTCTAAATGCAGAAAAGGAATCAATATAAAAATACTAAAGAAGTTTTGTGATAATAATATCAATGTTGTCCGCTTTGAAATAAGTGTTTACCGAATTATAATATACGTTTGTCTCTTAAACGTTTTTAATTTTAATCTTAAGACTTCTTCCTGTTTCTCCTATGTATATAGCTTAATAATTTTGACACCGAAGTGGATATACTCCATTACTATTTCATAATTTTCTATATTATCTTTTGCGTTTGTTAGTAAACTCTTAATTGTGCATTCTGTTGTGTGGGTTCGTCATTATAGTTTTTGAACATTTTTTAATGAACGTTCTTGTTTGGTTTTAACTAATTGAGTTTTCATTTCAAATTATCAGCGGCCATTAAAATGAAGTTTTTAAAATTTAAAAGCCGGATTCCAAGGGCCAGGCTCGATTTTTAAGTAATAGTCAGAATCAATAGTTAAAACGCTAGTTTTTGCAACAAGAAAATCGTCAAAATCTTTAGTACATTCAAATAAAGGGCATAATTCGTCACTTCTTTCATGCCAAAGAGATCATTGTCTTCCTACAAAAGCAACCGTGGTTGACAATTGACGTTTGTTCTAAGAACATCTCCAACAGCATTTCTTGCGAACGACATAATGCATTGTGTAACCGTAAAAAACAAAGAAAGAAGAAGATGAAATAATCTTTTCATCTTTTTGAATACTTTCGATACGCTTATTTTCATTAATATATCTTCAGACAAAAACAAATAGTTTTGAAAAGGTAAAACAAAAATAACGCTCTTACATTCAGTAATGACCAAGAAGACTTGCAAACATCTGAGCATCTGTCGGGCCGGTACAAAAGAAATATGAAACTTGTTTAAGCTGATACTGTATATTATCGCCCGCTTTTGCCCAGGCATCAACATCGCTCGAATATAAAGTATGAATAATGCAACATAATGCATTGTTTCTTAATTGAAGATGCCGCAGACGTACCGACCCCTGCACAAAAGTGTGGAAAAAGGGCGAGACTCGGTTTCATTTGTAAACAATGCGGACGTCGCCTTGCCAAATGGCGGCGGCGTCCTCGCATGAGTCCTTCACGGCATCTCGCTTCATCCATCGTTAATGTTTTAATTTCGTCGACGCTAATAAGGACATGAATGCACTATGTCCACCTTTCGTGCTGGATAGAGTGGATACAGGACCGGCGTGACAAAGCAATCTACTGCTGAAGAGTTAATTATTGTGGGGTACACGTGAAGGATTTGTCCAAATTTTAGTAGCATATTGTGGAGTTAAAAGTTTCACAATATTATTATACATATCTATATTATATAATCCTCGAATCCTACTGACTGCGCCAGTTAAGCTTTTCTCCTTAGTACTTGTGTTTTTAAAAACTAATTCAAAAACTCGCTGAAGGAAAAATAACTTTATTTGTGTGTGTTTCGGAATGAATAGAGAGTGACGTTCTAAGAATAACTGGATTAAGGTGACATTGTGCGGAACTCTTATACAATTTACCATCTTCTGCTGGCTCAGCGCTATTCTCAGTAGTTTTCCTATTGATCTTCATACGTCCTTATGCGTGCGTACATATAACTCTTCCCTCGCTAGATGCGACTTCCTCCTGGATGTCGGTCCTCGTCCGTGGCTTCTGATGTAACTTATTTATAATATCGTAACGTTTTACAATAAAGTACGCACTCATAATTAAAATTACTATTATAATACAACCTCTGTTCCAAATTATGGTATACATTTACGGTACACAAATGTATACCATAATTTGGAACAGAGGGAGTAATATAATTTATTGCATAGTTCTTCTTAAAATTGAATTCTAAATTCGGTATTTTCCTATCCGCAATTGTTGCTAAATTATGTAATACAATATCAGGTTGTCTTTGGATAGTTATATTTTTAATCTTTATTTGCGTTACAAAAGTACGCGGTTTATTATTTATTTTAAAATAATATTTTATTACAGTGCCGTTAATCTCGTATTTACATTTACATTTATTTTTATTTACAATTTGATAAATTCCACTTAGCAATATGGTTCTTGTTAATTTTTCACAAATTTCCTTTATTTCCATTTGTTTCTTTACTATTATTTTACATCGGGATACTCTATTATTTTATAGGAATCGATATTTATTTCGTAAAAAATACAATGTTATTATTTTTATTATAATGATTAATTTTATTAAAGCATAGAAATTTATTTTGTCTTAAAATTTTACAAATATCATTCATAAGAATGTATCTTTCATCATTTGTAGCAATAAAACGAGATGATGGTTCAATTTGCGCATATAAATTGTCGATTAATGTTGGCAAGGGATACAACTCATAATACTGATAGTCATAATTATCAATTATCGGAATTTGGATAATAAACACATAAACATTTTGTTTTTGATATATTTTCGCTGTATACCGTTAACGTTTCTACTAAATATACATTTTCCACTAATACATACTTAGAAAGGGAATGAATGTTTATATTCAAAATGAACTTGTTTCATTTCGTTAATTAATTGTTCTGGTGATATTACTAGTTAATGCAAAATATTTCGTTTTGCCAAATCAATTATTTGAATTATATCACTTAATTTACTATTAAATACTTGTAAATATAGTATTTGCGTTTTAATTGCATCTTCTATTGAATTTAAGTAGTATTTTTCATTTAATTCATTTATTGCTACAGTTATTTGTAAGAAATTAACATTTCTTTTATCATTTGTTTCCTTTAGATATTTAATCATGCTTTCATGATTATCCATCATATAATTTTGTGGTTTGCTTAATTGTGATAAAAATTGACCATTAATGTTCCGTATCCTCACGATCTAAATTACGTGTAAAAAAATTAATTGCGCTTCCCAATACATTTGTTAATTCTCTTTCTTTTCTGAGTTTTAAATTTAAAACGATTATTTTATAACTTATTTCATCATTTAATTCCATTAACATATTCTTTCAATACTTGTATCATATATAAAAAGCATATAAGTTTGCTTATATTTATAATATCTTAAATCGATTTGAGTTATTAGCTCAAAATTTAGCTTCCTGTTGTAAGCTATTCCTAATTTGATTGGTAGTACACCTGTTGGATTTTCAATCTTCGTAATCTTTAACTTGTATCCTCCAATGACGTACAGTAGTAAAAGAACCGTTGCTATTTTCATTGGGTGATTAGGTTGACTAGAAAATCGATTCCGGGTTGTTCTTCCTTTCTTCTTCACTCGAGGCAATGTTGGTGGTAGTTGCTTGTTAATACGTTATATGTTCCAAATACGTTAACTGTTCAACCTTCCCAATTGTATACATTTTTTCTTTCTTGGTTGTTATCTTTAATTTTCCTGGTTTTTCATTTTTATTTCCCACCCATGTCATAAATTTTGTCTTGTTTTCTTTTATTTCCAGTCCCATTGTTTGCGCATGTTCCCTCAGTTTTAATATTGCTCTTCGTAGCTCCCCTTTATCCATATATTTTTTATATGTGAAATTATTTGCACACACTTATTGCACTTTTTCTTGTTAATTAGCAACAGAATTATTTTTGTCCAATTTTGTGGTATCTCTTCTTGCACCTAAATCTTTTCCAACAGATTCTGCAACTACTCAGTTCCTGCCCCCCATTTCTAAAGAGCCCCGCTGATATTTGGTCGTTGCCTGTACTTTTATTACTTTTTAGTTTTTCTATTATTTCCTTCATTTCATCTAGATTTGGGAACTCTTCTTCTTGACTTTTCTGTCCGGTTTGCAGCCTACTATTATCCTCCTGTATTGAATTTTCCCGTTGTACTTTTTCTCCATTCAACAGTTCTTCGAAATAATCCTTCCACATCCGTAAAACTTCTCCCTCTTCCAGCTTACCCTTTCTGCCCTTGTAATATATCACCCTTGATTGGTATTCTATTCGTTTCTCGTTTTATTTCCTTGTACAAACTTCGCATTGGTTTGTTTTTAAAACCATTCTATAGCTTGTCAATAAGTTCCCCCTGTAGATTGTCTTTTCTTTTCACGTAGTAACGTTTTACATTTTCTCCTTTGTTGTACGTATGCCTCTTTTACTTCTCCTGTTTTAACTGTTAACATTTTAGATCTTAGTTAGTCTTTCTTTTCTTCAGCGCGTTTTTGCTGTCAATATCAAACCACTTTTCCATTCTGTCCTTATTCTTATTACAATTTTCGGCAATTGTTTATTGGGGTCTGAAAATTCGTGCTTTGTGCATGCGCAGAATAAACCAGTATATATAGATATTCCTGTTAAGAAAAACGA
>JAWQRJ010002032.1:0-14337 GCA_033557515.1 Diorygopyx duplodentatus | reverse complement strand
AGATAAAAATATTTGGTAGGTGCCATTTAAAAAAAATAACTTTTTGTCATTTAAATTTTTCTTATTTCAAAATTCAATTTCGTAAAGAATGTAGATATGTAAGAATTCCCCGCCGGGTGTATTTCTGAAAAATTCGATATCTCAACTAATTGTTAATGAAGTGTGAACATTATCGCATAAGTTTATTGATGAAAATTTGATTTTTCAAAATGTTGCTGCGGTTGCATAATTTTTGCGAAAAAATTCAATATCTCGAAACCGATTAAGTTTAAGCCTGACAAACATATTACGAAAGTTGTTGAAAATTGAATGTAGAATAAGATAAAAAATTAAAATTGAGGTCATTCCATTTAAATTAACAAAGCTGTTGTCAACTTCCGGTATAACCGGAACCACCAGCTTATTTTCCTCAAATTTTCAGACTTCTAGCTTTATCCGTTCCCCCTATATTTTTCATGGACGGTCTACACCTGTTTATTATCTACTTATTATAACGGTCTTTAAATAAATAGATCTAATATATGTTAAAAGAAAATGTTGAAATTGTCACGAATCGAGAACGATATTTCGACATATTTTAGATACTTTGAACATGAATACGAATTAAAAGTGGTCAGGCAACTTTCTAATTTTAAATTGTGTAATTTTATAGTTTATATAAAACCGTTGTCTGGCATTTGTTAAAAAAATTTCATGCACATTTTTAATACATACAAAAATGTTCATCGTCATTTCTTGCACAGTTTCTCGCTGCGAGGCGCGAGGCGAGAAGTTGACATTTCTCGCCTCGCGAAAGAAAAATCCATCACTACATAGATATAACTCTAGACATATCAAAAACTGACCAACTTTCCAACAAACAAATTTTTCAATACGTCTCAGTCAAAAGACCATTACAATAAGCACATCTGTTCAAGGATCTTGTGAACAGCGTAACAAATTTAAAAAGTAAATTCATTTAATTCTTTACAAGAAAATTTTAAAGTTTTGGCAACAATGTGAAATGTAGCACCTGTTTTTAAGAACAAAAGACAATGGTGAAATATTTTGATAACACAAAGTAAAATCGAAAGCTTGCATAACTTAAGTACAATATTTGAAATTTGGCAACGAGATCAATAAAGCGACAGAATTTGTGAACAAATACAGTCATTACTGCAAACTTCTGCGATCAACTAATTTCTCTAAAGACGTCTGAAATTAGAATTTTTTACATTCAATTTTCAACAACTTTCGTACTACGTTTGCCAGTCCTAAAGTTAATCGTTTTCGAGATACTGATTTTTTTCGCAAAAATTATGCAACCGCAGCAACATTTTGAAAAATCAAATTTTCATAATTATGCGATAATGTTCATATATCATTAACCATTAGTTAAGACATCGAACTTTTCAGAAAAACACCCGGCGGGACATTTTTACATACATTAAAAAATTGAATTTTCAAATAAGAAAACTTGAAAAATGACAAAAAGTGATTTTTTTTAAATGGCACCTACTAAATATTTTTATCGTATCGAATGTAGAATTAAAATTCCCGTTAAAAGGTATTAGGTTTCCCTATACCTAAAATGTATCTTTTTCCGATTATTTAAGGTTTTTCGAGCTCTTGCTGCAAAAGCGATCCTTTGACAATGCATTCATTTGTTGTAAATTGGGTTGCCTACAAATTAGTTATCAATTTTGACGTTTATGTAACTTATGTTGGTTGATTCCATATTTAGGGTGAACAATTAATGCATGTTTAGTTCTTAGCAACGTTGACATGTCCTTACTGTGTTCTGAAATGGCAACTAATAATTACTCCAATGTTGATGTTATGAATTTATTTATTATTCATGGCCAATGCCAACAAATAATAAGTAGAACATGCAGGACATTTAGCGAAAAATATCCGAATTTGCCGCCGCTTAATAGAACAAAATTCAGAAGGTTACAACCCAATTTTACAAGTCATGGGAAAGCATCTGGAGCATATGCATAATATGCAATCGCACCAACATTTTGAAAAATCGAATTTTCATAATTAGACTTATGCGATAATGTCCATTATTCATATTAATCCAGATTAACCATTAACTGAGACATTTAACTTTTCCGAAATACACTCGGAAATTCTACACAAAATAATTACTAAATTAGAATTACCAAAGAAAATGTTCAAATCTTTCTCCATTTCTTTCTAAACAAATCGGAATTCTTGATTGAACTCCACTGACAGTTGCATTTCGAATTTGTATCTGATCTAGTACACCAAAAGCTCCTCGAACTCGATTTTCCAATTCTTCTCGGGTGTTCACCAGTGCTTTTGATGTTGGGGTTACATCAAAATCCCAGATCAAAATCATATATTAAAATCCGTCGGAGCGAAGTCTGGCGATCGATTGCAGGCCAGTTAGGTGGACCCAATCTTCGAAACCATCTATCTTCGAAGTCGGGGCGCCGGGGCTTCATCTAATTGGTACCAACATGATCGGTTCTGAGGATTTTGGTCTGCATAAAAGTGAAGATTTCGACGATTAAAAATCCCTTCTCTAGAAAATTTCGCCTCGCCCGTTCAAATATTTTTTTCCAAAAATCTTGGTTCCCAAAATTGGGGTTATTCCATTTAAATTAACAAAGCTGTTGTCAACTTCCGGTATAACCCGAACCGTCTGCTTATTGAAAATATGTTTAGTTCCCTTCCTACCATATTCAAATCCAAATTTTCAGATTTCTAGCTTTATCCGTTCCCCATATATTTCTAATAGATGGTCTACGGTAGACATCCTGTATGCTTTTTGACGATTTCTACTTCAGTAGCAACGGCAGAAAGAAGTTTTCTTAATTGAAACTTGAAGAATTATCTTAGAAGTTCAACGTCAGAAGACAGATTGTCATGTTTAACCACTTGAGAGAAACTTGGAAATTTCAAATCTTCGCAAAACATGCAGAAAATTATAATACTTTTGTTGAAGAGAAAGGTAGAAAAGTGATATTCTAAAGGCCGTATGCTTTGATATTATCACAAAATCCTCACAACCCATTATTATCACATTATAACCATACACAGATAGTTAATGTTTGAAAATTTGAGTTAGCTCTTGAAACAAGATAAATTCAGTTATACTTCAAAAAACCTCAGTTATACTTCATGTATTTTGCACTACAAAAAAGGAGTAAACTAATAATAAAATAAACAGTTATTGTAATATTTAGAAATTATGTCTTTTCTTCTCTTGGAAGCTTTTCTGAATACACACGTTTAACTGACTTCAAACGTCAAGTATTTTAACACCTAACAAGCGTGTGTTTATAAATACCACCAGTAACACATCAATAAGTCTATGAATTACGTTTTCAACGCTTTGTCTGTTGTACAAACCCATCAAATCAATTTTGCACTCAATTAGGAAGATTTTAATAACTAATGAGCATACGTAGAGTTACAAATTAATTGTGATGTTTTTTTTTGTAAAAATTTGAAAAAATACACCACGTCCCTAAAATATTCTTAAATGTGGATTAAGATTTGTATATGTGCATTACTGATTTATTAAGGCTCGTGGATCGTAAACCTAAAAATAGATCTTCCTACTACATGCTATTAACTGTCCGAACATGACAACGTTACTCTGTTAATAAACTTGAATATTCCTAAATAATATTTGGGTTATTACGTTAAAAGTGAAGTGATTTGTATTTTTTGCCCACTGGACGGTACAGTGGTATTGTGTTTCAAAGAAATGACCTTAATCGAATGGAAATTGGCTTGCGAATGAAAGCCCGACATGCTTATGGCATGGCGTGCCAAAATAAATGCTGCTTAAGTGCTTTAAGATAAATATTTAAGCACGATTTAAAGCGATGTTAAGTATAGTGAAATGACTAACCTTGAAATCGGACAGGGAGGCCATGAGATCGTCCAGCTCCCTGGTAGCCGAAGAGGTGTGCACCCTGGTGACATCTCTGGATATTAGCTCGGTTTCCCCTGGAAAACCAGTTTCTGTCTTCGTTTCTTTCACTGTTATTGTGACTTTTTTAGGGCCACTGTAGATTACCTCTCTGAAAAAAAAGCGGTTGTCACTTGATATCAAAGAT
This sequence comes from Diorygopyx duplodentatus, assembly GCA_033557515.1. Taxonomy (NCBI): domain Eukaryota; kingdom Metazoa; phylum Arthropoda; class Insecta; order Coleoptera; family Scarabaeidae; genus Diorygopyx; species Diorygopyx duplodentatus. The sequence continues at coordinate 10,258 of JAWQRJ010002032.1, read as the reverse complement.
AAAGTAAAACAAAACCAAGATTATCATTTTTTCTTAAGCAGCATCTTCAGAAGAATTGTATAGGAAATTATAAATGCGATTTATAATGTCTATATGAGCAGATATTGGAATTGATTTGTCATTTTCGGTCCGAACTGTCGGTCTGCGAACTGTTTGAGCAGTCTAGAAATGAAATTGTGAAACGATATAATAATAATCATTGTTTTTTCAGCTTATGTAAATTGCAAAATCATGTCAATAACTGAAGAAGTATTACAGATTAATTCGAATATTCCAGACATTGCGGCAAAGAGTACAAAAAATGGAAACTGGTAATTCCCAAATTGCCTATATTCCATTGCTGATGACTAATGTACCAATATTGTACTATATTAGTAGTACAATATTAGACTATATTAGAATACCCTTCGGTTGCTGCGTCATAAAGCGAAGTTCTCCCTATCCGATATTGCAACTTTTATTTTGCAGTTTCTGTTCAGTATGTCACACTTACTTTCTGATCAGATAAGAGGTATATGTGACTACGACCTACTTGTTGGGATTTTTCTAAGTGAGGACAATTACAAATCATACAATGCAATGTAATATTCTGCACTTGCGTGATTCCTTGGATTATCAAACAATTTTTGATAATCGCCAAATGCAACAAAAGTAATATAAAATAATATATAATTTATATATGTATAATTTTGGGATATAAAGTTTTTAATTCTTTTGAATTCCAGGATCCGTTACTAAATCCGTTTTTGTGAGATAACAATATGGAACAAAAGTGTACAATTATACAAAGGTGTACAACAACTGAACTTTACATAGATGATAAATAAAGAATTATGTATGTATTCCAAAATGCTATAGACGATGTCTAGTAAAAAATCATAGAATAAGACCTAGGATTTAAGTAACATTTGCAACCAAAACAAGAGAAGCCAAGAACGTTTTTCACATGTTTGTTTCAATACCGGGGTTACGATATCCATAAAACTCCCAGCCATAAAATTTATACATTGTTTCGCCATAAGAGGTTTTATCGCGATAACTTTCCTAAAATTAAAGATATGTTAAATTCACTCGAGAGAAACCTTGTTCTTTTCCGCATCTAAAAGCGTACCAGAAATTCTTCGAAATTGACCATATCTGGATTGTTATAAAACAAAAAGTAAGTAAACTAATTGGAAATTGCCCTTTTCCCTCACCCAATTTGCAGAATAAACTAGGAAAAAGACTAGTCGTGCAGTGTGTTATAATTAGCTTAATTGCTATTTGATAGCGTGAAAATTTGACCGACGACTCTGTTTTATAGGGTACTGGCATTGGGCTTTCACGTAGTGAAAGCCGTTTCGAAATATTTCACTTAGTTTTTGTTTTATAACAATCCAAATATTGTCTTCGAAGAAATTCTGGTACACCGTTGGCTTCGCAATTTTTTTTCTGGAGTAATTACTGGGAAATCGACAGACAAAAACTCACTTTTAGATGGGGAAAAGAACAAGCTTTCTCGTGGTGCGAGTGGATATGTTAAATCCACTCGCACCACGAGAAAGCTTGTCCTTTTCCGCATCTAAAATTTTAGGAAAGTTATCGTGAAAAAATCTCTTGTAGAGAAACAATGTATACATTTTATGGCTGGGAGTTTTATGGACATCGTAACGTCGGTTATTTCAATGTGGTTTCAATTTTATCTGGATAAAGCTGTTTCTGATATAGAAGCTTTCTGCGACAGTGTTTGATTACTTTGAGAGCGGCAGTATATTCGATTTGAATTTTTGTTTATTAATAAAAGATACCTTTTGAATATCTACAAATTCATTTATTATAATTTTAATATTTTGGACTATTTTTCATTTTGTTGAAAGTCTATTACTTTTATTATACATATATTATATGTTTTTATTAATTTTACGTATGTGTTGTGTATTTCTGGTTTTGTTTGTTTTTTCCTCATTGGTTTTTATTCTTGTGGAGTAAAATTAAGGCATGGTAGTACCTCTTAACCATTTAGATACGACGTCAGAGGAATCAAGCAATTCCAGGAATCTTGCACGAGCGTATAAAAAGTGCAAGATGATGAGAATTAAGTTAGTTAGTATGTGGTAACGAAGATAATTGCATCGCACGCGCTAACTCCACTCGCAAACCCCGAACCGTGTTAAAATCGCCGAAACGGACATCAAGTGAGAATTAGATATGATATTAGATTAATTAATCAATTAATTTCCTTCAATTGATACTTTACTTCTTAATTGTAAAAGAAAGCTGAAATAACCGTTGCTAAATGATTTAATAGGACCGTAAATGTAAGTATTCGTTGTTTAATACCGTAAATTCCTATGATTCAATTATGTGCAAATATAATACGTAAGAATTTACCTTAGCTATCTGTGTCGACAATCGGTATTGAAAAGAGGGAATTTTACAGTTTATATGGTTGTGCTAGTGATTTATATATTGGTGGATTTTGTATTGTGCTATGTTCTTTTATTCTCTGTGCAAGTTTCTTTCCTGTTTCCCCTATGTATGTTACGGCATAAATTTGACATCCTAATGAATATACTCCGTTTTTATTGAGTTTTTCTATTTGGTCTTTTGAGTTTATAAGGGTACTTCCTGTTGTATGATTAGTCTTAAATGTAGCCGTTATGTTATGCTTATGTAGTATTTTTTGTAATCTTTGTGTTACATTTCCCTGGTAAGTGAATGATCTGTATGTCTTTGTTGTTGAATTTTGTAATTTTATATTGTTTTTCTAGGCAAGTAATGTTGTTTAAATTATAGTCATACTATAATTTAAACTATAATTATAGTATATTTATACTATAATTATAGGTATATTTTACTTATTGTCTTAACAATTGTGTTTTGTTAAAATTAATATTTTCTACCATTTGTGTTATTATGTCTGCCCCTTTTTAATTGCTCCTATATCTAAATAAAAGCATGCAATATGGCTTGCCATGTATTTTAGGGAAAAAATTTTTTTATACAAAAGTTGTTACTAACAAAGCATTCTACGACCCTAAAATATTGTCCAATATATAAATTGTCCCATTTGTCCGAAAAAGCACACAACTTAATTTTTTTAAATGGAACATATAGCATTGCTTTTTTGGATTCTTCGCCAAATTCTTAATCAAATCCTATTATATCCTATATAACCTAATATTTATTACTTGTTGGTTTACAATTTCTATTACATTCCCCATCATAAAATATATAAAATCATCCCCGCTAACTCTTCGCGTAAAAAGTTCATAGCTAATAACAAAATAATGATAAAGAAGTAAATAAATAATAAACAATAACGCAGCAGGATATGCTTTTTTCACATTTCATGGCTATCTTAAAAAATATTTGAGTTCATCATTGCTCTTGAACTGTCAACTCTAACTATTATCAACTTTAGGTATAGGGAATGGTTTTGGAAATTGAAAGAACAGCAATTTTTGCGTAGGACGGCATGAAAAATATAGGGTGTTCAATTTAAAATAATCGAGATTTTTACGTTTGAACATTTCAAAAAATGGATAGCAATAGAAAACACCCTGTACAAAAAATTGCTGATTCCAAATTAGAAAATAATACATATTTCACGATAACTGGATAATACATTTTTGAAAATATGGGTTCGTAAGGAAATCGCCAATAGCTCCTTGTTGAGGCGATGTTATTAATTTTAGGTGCTAGCACTTAATAAGATTTGATTAAGAATTCGGGGAAGAATCCGAAAATGCGACAGTATACAGGATATTCCACTGAAAAAAAATTCTGTGCTATTTCGGACAAATGAGAAAATATTTTTAGGTCGCAGAGTGCTTTGTTAGCAACGATTTTTGTATAAAAGTTTTCTTCATAAAATACATGACAAGCCACAGTCCACGAACGCAGTATTGGACCATCCTGTATAACACAAGCAATAGAGACATTCAACAAAATCAGTAACAGTCCAAAAGAGGAAACAACACACAAAAACAAATTAAAGAAGAAAAAACAAATTTGAAAAACAAGCAAGAAACATTGTAAGGTAAAGAATAATTTTAATTCTTTGACAAACCGTTTTAAATATTGACATTACAGATTCAAAATGAAAACAAGGGGAACACAAGGGCAAAACAAGGGGAAAATATAACCTGGTTGAATATGGACCTTCAAAGTTATTTATTTTAAAAGTTTCTGTAAATTAAATTACATATTTCTGTAAATAAAGAATTTCCCGTAAAGTGATAAGAACTGCATATAGAAAATAATTATGCATTCAAAATGTTATCTTTAAAACTCCATTATCCACTCAATCAAAAAATGATAAAACAAAAAGTTCGTATTATGACGTAGATTCCACTTTTGGAAAATATTAGTTACGAATGAAGACAAAGCACAGGATATTCCTCATTTTTCAATTTTTGATGCTACACATATAGGATAGTACTGTGTTTGGTCTTTTTCATTAAGTTTGACCTTACATAGACATCAACTAATATATTAGATAAGTTGTGCATATTAACGTTGGCCTCAAAAGGAATAACGTTAAATACTTCCATTTTATCAAACATAAAGTTTTACATTTGTGAGCACGGCTTCTACAATAACTATAATATTTATAGTCTTCAGAGAATTCATAGTATGAGACAAATAGTGATTTTCAATTATAACAATTCTTCTGAACAATTCACCAAACTTTCAATTGTGAATGTCTTTCAATTGTCGGTTCAAGGATGTTGAACTGGCAATTGAAAGTTGAAATGTTGACAGTTCTATTAGAAATATATTTTTATTACAGTTTTCTCTGCTTATTTTTGACCATAAAAAAAACGAACAATTACATTCAATTTACCGTAAAAATATACTCCATTTACGATGAAATATGAAGAACAAATAGACTAGCAATCCAAAAATAAGGTACTCATAAATCTTGCCGCATATTAACATCCAAGCTTATATTTTGAGCAACTTGTTGGTGCACCAGACGGTTAAGTTTTGCGTAAAATGCAGGTGAGACGGTGGAAAATAAACTAATATTAAGTGAGCGACAACTGTTAATGTATGTAACATCGGATGCCAAAAAGGTACGTAGGAACTGATAACCGGCGTATTGTTGCCAAATGCGTCGAACTTTCGAATTGACAATGCGTTCACTTCCAAAAATACGGGCGAACGTCTATTTTTGGCCACATCACCAGCGGTTTTTTTCGCGAAGACACATTTTAACAGCATATTGGCGTATACTAATTTCAATTAGTTCAAGTTCATTGGTGCACGTGAGTTATGGCACTTTAATGAACGTTTTACCCGCTCTGTCTATTTACATAAAGTTAAAAGCGGAGCCATGATTTTAGATCGGGACCAGACTAATATCGTATAAAATACGCTTATGCCTTTATATAATTCTGGAACTCACCCGGCATTCAACTGATCTAGAAGGCTGTCAACAGGTGGTCGGCCAAGCGTGTTTTGAGCACTAGAAGGTCTCGAAGAGTAGTTGGCTGGGCTTCTTCCTCCCGATCCGCTATATGTTCCGTTATAGCTTCCATTAGCACCGTTTTCTATCAACAGATTGTTAATGGTGTTACTGAGGAATAAAGAAGGGGTACGAAAATTTACCTATTGTTACGTTAGCATATCTATTCTGATGCAACTCGGGGGAGTTACTAAGATCTTGCAGGAGAGTATCCAATTCGGAGAGATTATTGTTAAAAGGTCTTCTTTCAGCAGTGCCATATCCGCTGCTGTGGCTGTATCCTGGACTACGAGCATCTGAACTTTTTCCAAAAGTGCCCTGTAAAGAAATGAAAATGTGCTCTTCATTAAAAAATTTAAAATGTACCATCTCTCTTTGATAGACCATTTTAAGTGTTCCTGAAATCATATTTTCATAAGGATTAAAAATTTTGAATGATTAGATTGGCGAATTCAAATTCGAAAATTGAATTCTCTAATCTGATTAAATAATAGCTTTGTTCATGCAATGCTTTTTGCAATTAGGCATGACATCTATAATTTTTCGCCTTTTTATATAAATTTTTGGCACCTTTTGCTCAGTGTGCATAAACGCAACAGTACGTGACATACTTACAAATGAGGTTTTTGGTTCGCAATAAAGTCTCAGTACAGACAATATAACTTTCAGCGGTCACTTAATGAGTTTTAAATTCGTACCAAAATGCGCACGGGTAACCCAATTATTAATATCGACAATAACTCGCGCGAAAGTGTTTTATATACTGTCACCTTGCCAGGGAAAGTCAGCTGGTACTATGTCATGCTAATCACACCCATACATCACTTTAGCATTCTACTCATATAACAATATGAGTAGATATTAACATGTCTTTCCTGCTGTGTAGCATTCATTCAATGCAATGATGTTACAAACTTAAGTTACTTTACACGCTTTGAAATTTTATCATAAAGAAAAGTAAGTTTCGTGTATTTCCAAAATTTTTATTTCTAAAACACATGCTGGTCTTGCTGACGGCTAGGTTTGCAGTATTAAACTGAAAACCGGTCGAACATGTTTTATATGAAAGTGCGTAGCAATAAGTGAGCGAATAATTTGGATTTTGAATTTAAAATTAGAGTTTAAGAATTACATTGTTATATTGTATTGTTATATTGCAAGAATTATGATTACAACAGTTTTTTGCATTTTTATAGAAAAAACTTATATCAATTATTAAATTGTATAATTATATTAAGTAATATTAGAAAGTTAATGTTTGTAATATAATAAAATAGCGAGTTATAAATCATTAAATTATAGAGTTAATGAGAAACTTCAATCATTAATTAGTAAAAATGAAAAGTATGTAAACAAAAAGAAAAGGGCGAAATATCTGTTTTATAGTTTAAGTGATTATTAATGATTTGTGTAGCTATGGAAATTGTTTCTTTATGCTGCTTACAAGTTTAAGAGAAAACCAAATCTCTATTTCGGCCGTTATGTAATCTCTCCTAACCTCAATTTCCGGCGATAAACTCAAGAATTTAAGACTCTTACACCTATTAAGGTAAGTCTCAAGTAGTTTGTTTAATTCTTTTCATTTCATCAAATTTAATAGTTTCTTCTGCTTTGGACTAGTCCAAAATAAATCCTAAATCAATAACTTAACGCGGTTTTGGAGATATTTCGAAAAAACTGTCATTGGGTCCCTCCCTTGAAGGGGCTGTAACTTCTTAATGGAGCATTTTTGGACAAATTCCTCCTGAATCGCCGTTTATATTCATAAATGCAGTCTTGCATTATGTTTACAAACATCAAACATAAAGTTTTACATCTGTGAGCAAGTCTTCTACAATAAGTATAAAATTTATAGTCCTCAGAGAATTCATAGTATGAGATTATTAATGATTTGTGTAGCTATGGAAATTGTTTCTTTAATAGCTATATTAGTGTATAAGTTAGTAATGTCAAATGATAAAGTTATAAATTCAGAAAGTAGTACTAATTGTGCATGTTATCAAATAAATTGTAACGATTTTTTTTAGTAATAATTGACACTACAAATATAAATATTATAAATCAACTTCATAATTTTATAAACATATTACACCCTAAAATAAAATTCACCATAGAATTAGAAAATAATCACAGCTCAATTTTTTTAGATATCACTTTAATCCCCACATACAATTAATTTCCCCACATACAATTAATTATGACATTTATGGAAAACGTACACAAACCGACGCTATCATTCCATTTAATTCTTTTCATGACCTAACAATTAAAAAATCAACCTTCATTTCTTATATATACAGACTAAAAAATACTCCTCTCAGTTTTAATAACATGGTTACAATATCCACTATTTTAATAATATATTTCAAAAATACAATGTTAGACATAACAACCATACAACACTACTACATATAGATAAACCTAAACCAATATATAGAGCCTTAACTTACCAAGGCAAAATCAGTAACAAAATTAAAAACATTGCTAATAAATTCAATATTTCACTTGTCCTCAAAACAAACCACAATCTAAAAAACATATTTAACAATAGTAAACTACCTACCACATTACTAGAAAAAAAATTGTGTATACACCCTTACTTGTGAAACTTGCAATGCTACATATATAGGACAAACCGGCAGAAAAATCGAAATTAGAGTCAAAGAACACCTCACAGGCAATAATTCAAACTTCGATAGACATCAAAATCAATACGCTTTCGAATGAAAGCGTATTGAACGCGTAAATTACTTTTGCGTACTAGACGCAAATTACGTTGCATAATTTACGCTGCGTAATTTCTTATTGACGGTGGTACAGGCGTAACGACGTACTTTGAGCGCTAGTATAGCGCTCAAAGTATGCAACTGGCCCATTGCAATAACTCAAAATCAAACCTGAATCCCATTAATATAGGAGTTCCCCAGGAAAGTGTTCTGGGCCCACTACTTTTTGTTACATACATAAACGATTTACGAGTACATTATTATTTAATTCCGGACAATTCTGTTTATTTTGCCCATGATCCAACATTACTTTGTAGCGATATGGGCCCTAATTTACTGATTGTTAAGGCGGAAATTAATGAGGACAACGCAAAGGAGTGCTTTTTGACAAACTGAAATTAAATTACAGAAAAACTGGAAAATTATTGACATCGACAAGGAACGGGCACTCTAAAAGTGTTAAACTTTTAAGTGTTCATTTGGAGAGTGGTCTTAAGTGGGTAATCATATCGATGCTGTGTCAGAGGCTTTCAAACATTATCTAATTAATCAAAAGGTTAAATATGTTTTTAGATACCGCAACACTCAAAATAGTTTATTTTTCCTTGTTTCATTCCTGTTTCACGTATGGCAATACCTTATGGGGGAACTCTACACAATCAAATAATGTATTTATTTTACAAAAAAACAGATTCCAGAATACAAGATAATGATCCCATGTGTAAATATCTATTATTCTTTGATCGAGATTCATAAGAGCAGACATTTTCAATGGTAATGCAGATTTTCATAATTATAACGCCAGAAAGGAAGAATTTTTACTGCCTCCTCAATTGAAATTGCAACTCTCCGTGGACAATTTTAACTTTTCTCTTTACAATAAATTACCACACCTCGTAAAAACGTTAAGTTGTAGGAATTTTAAAAAACTGATTAAACTGATTATTTTGCTGTCTCTGCTACTGTTTTTATTTGTATTGTACATACATTTATAAGCTAGCTCGTATTTGTACTGTAACGTTTTTTGACTTGTGTAAACATTGTATAAAATGCAGAGGCACCAATAAAGTTTATTACTACCATTTACAGACTGAACTTTTCCAACAAATTTCTGGATGAAGAACCAGTCACCTATTAAATTATTTTGTCGTCCATAATAACTAAATCACGAGGATTTCATCAATTCTTATGGAGGCCACCCTGGATCGACTACAAAATCGAGACGGTTATGTACGGGATCTTCGAAATGTTGATATTCTTTCGCGTGTTGCGTCAATACACTGTGAAGTCATTAGCACTGCAATTACTAGTGGATCTGTTGTAGTGAAATCTGTACAATCCTACTTTCTTACGCTGCTCTACCGCTTGATTTAGGAGGTATCGTAAGAATTTTAAAATCAGTAACAGTTATTATTTTATGCCATTAGGTTTTTAATCCATCATCATCTTCTGTACACACTTTACTTACTTGAGAAACTGAAGAAAAGACACAAACTGAACTATTTTAGAATAAATCCAAAACATTTCCAAAGTTGAAAAACAAATACCTGGTTTTAAAGCAGCAAAGAACAGGCTTACTGTGCCTTTGTGCGGTAATGCCGCTTACATATTTAATACAACCAAGTTTAATGCAGAAGTCTATTAAACCGCGAGCTTTAATCGAATAAAAAAGCTTGGATTACTGCCTTGCTATTTCTTGATTGGTTTAATCAGTGTTCTATACCTGAAATCAAACGCCGCTTGGAAGACTCGAGTTCCAGGCATTGTTGGTAATACACGCTGTATTTGACGCTGATCTTAACTTCATTGATTGCTGGCAGTTATTCAATGTTACAGATTGTGTTCGCCTGATTAAAGATGCCCACGATCTAATAAAGCCTGATGTGGTTAAAGCCCGTTGGCGAAATCTGATGGAAGAGGCCACCAGCGACTTTATAGACCAGAAATCGGCAAGGAGGTAAGAAATACTGTTAAATTGGCAAAACAAGTTGCAGAAGTTGGGGAAGAATTTACAGACGTGCAAGACGAAGAAGAAGAAGTTGAAGCGCTAACTGAAGGCTACAAGGAAGAACAGACCAAT
>JAWQRJ010002031.1:0-14337 GCA_033557515.1 Diorygopyx duplodentatus | reverse complement strand
AAACAAATGCCATTGAATTAAGCCATATTAAACCGATATGGGGAGAAATGAAAGGTGAACCTACCTCACAAAGAAAAAGTACAACATTTCGAATGAAACATTTCAATTTGACTTTACTAAATAATTATCTTATTAGCTGATAGGCTGTAACGAAATAAATGGAAAAAAATGATTGCCCGGGATTTGAATCCGCGACCGCTTATTAATCTTGGGTTATGTAGTCTGATCGCCAAGGAAAAACAGATGAATCCTTTTTCACAAGCTTTCGAAAAATGCATTTGCACCATCAGGAACCTGGAAGCTACAAAAGACATACAGAATTTTAATTAAAAGCCATACCTGATACCTGGTCTATTAGGTGCTCCGAGCTCCGCTTGAACTTTCAGTGTTCGTCTCAGTTTACATAGTATAGGGTATACGTATAGCCTAATGATGCGCTATATAATTATACTGCACGTAAATGATTACATTTTATTTTATTTCTAAAAAAAATAATAAAGATAAAATTTCTGGTTCACCGAGCTTCGCTATAAATTAGCTAAGTACTACGAATTAGCCATTCTATGTTTCAATTTCTACTACTAACAATTCTTATGAACACCTTTCTGTAGAGAAGATATGCCAAGAAACTGAACAACACAATGTTTAACGAAAGCTTGCCTTTTGTTCTGGAGATACACCAAGAACACGAAATATTATAATAATGCGCTCCTATCAATGACCCTTCATGTTCAAAATAAGATCTTACTTCGAAGCTTATCTTCTTACTTTGATCTTACTTAAAAGCACTTATGTGGTTAGATTAATTTTTGCCTTCTACAACAGCTTCCTGTCGTAGGAGGCAAATTTGTTATTATTGAAATTTATTATACCCTACGTAGGATTTGAAGATGGATTTCTTCAGAATGAACTACTAATGTCTGAATAAAAAAAAAGTTGGAACTACCATGAAGAAATGAATTCGACAGTTTTTGAAGAATGATTTTAAAATATTTTATCGACTTTGGAAGACAATGCGTTAATTGTTAGGGATAATTCGTCTTATCCTACCCGACAAGCTGAAAAACAGCTAACTACTACTATGAAGAAGGTGGATATTGAAGAGTGGTAAAGAAATAAAGATATTCAGTTTGAAAACGATATGGTGAAAGCCGAACTATTAACTTTATTAAGTTTTACCAAACGAAACTAAATAAACCAGCCAGCAAGAAAGTAATTGATGAAGTAGCCAAAACAAATGCTTTTGCCATTTTTGTGTGGCCAAAGGTTTTTTTTTGGCCATGAAGTGGCCAAAACAAATGCCATTGAGTTAAGCCATATTAAACCGATATGGGGAGAAATGAAAGGTGAACCTACCTCACAAAGAAAAAGTACAACATTTCGAATGAAACATTTCGCAACATTTCGAGCAACACTTTCGCCAGGCGCTAAGCAATGCAACATCCCAAAATTTGGAAAACTGTGTGCGCCATATTCAGAAAGTGGAAGAAGATAAATGTGTTGAATTCTTAAATAATTTAAATAATTAAATTCCATATAAATATTATGCAATATCATCATACGAATAAATAAATTCAATTTTAAACTATTGTATATATTTTTCCCTACATTCTGGTATATTTTTAAAGTGTTTAAATTTGAAAGTGATATTTTATACTATATTTCTTCGAAAGTTGTAAACTTGATCATAATCCAAACGTAAATAGTGTAATAATAGAATAAATTATGTTCAATTTAAAAAAAAAGAAGGAAACTGTATTTTTGGTGTCTTATTGCTATTTTGATTCATTTATTACAACTTTTAAAATCGATTTTCAGCTAAACAGTTATATTTATCTATGTGGACTATCATGTACTAGATACCGGTTTCGATTACAGTTGATGATTATAACAATCGAAACCGGTAATTAGTACATGGTAATAAAAGAGAGGCAAGTTAGAAAGAAGTTTTATGTCATTTTTACATAGTTTTTATATAATTTTTATATATTTGCAGATTTAAATATACAGTAGTACAAACATTTTTGTGTTGTAATGCTCTATAAAATGGGCCGTTCAATTTTTATCTATCAAAACTAAAATTATGGAATAAATACACATTTTAGAGTAACAGGTAAAGGGCCCTCTGGCGATGCAATAATTAAGTTTATAATCAATCACCTCACGAAGCTTCCTTGGGGATTTTTAGGGCATCTTATATGTCTCAAAACGATAGGACGTAATGTAGAGCACAATATAAAAATCCCTAATCCGTAGATGCATAGTTGTTAGCAACGCATTCTTGATGATGATGCATACTTCTTTAATTTAAGTTATTTCATTTCATATTTTGCATCCAAAAACTGCTGTTTGACGGCTGTTGACTTGAGCGGCACTAAATCGAGACATGAACAGCGCCTGATCATTTCATCTGTTCGCTGAATACAGTATAGTTACGTGTCAATCATCATTTGTCAAATATGTATCAATGTATTGTAAACATTTTATTGGAATATAACACTTTTGAGAATCCTCGATTCAAGTTCCTAAATATCGTTGAAAAAATCACAACATAATACCTTCATGGGTAGGGCGTTTGGAATGTAATCTTTTGCGTTCATTATAGCACAGAATATTAAAGAATCATAATCAGTACGAAATCAGTTTTGTGAGAATAAACGATCTAGAATGCAGGATTTGTACTTTCTGAGAAAGTAATACATTCGGTCCAAAATCGTCATCTTGCGTAACTTCAAAATGTGTTTAAAATTTTATTTTGTACTTCAGTTTACGACCTTGGGTCATAAAAATTGACATAACTAAATTGTAACTTTAATGAGTAAATTTTGTCACACCACCGATCTGTTACACTTACTACTCAATTATAAATGAGTAAACTGCTCAGTCTATAGTAAACTACTCAATGATAAATTATTTAACATTTATATCATCATTCTATATTGCCTGTAGTCTTAGCTCCTCACTTAATACTATTTTATGCAATTATAAAGCTAAACTATAACACTTTAGCACACCTAAGCACTTTATACTTCAGCAGTTTTACTGTTATTATTTATACCACAGATCTGTAATACACAATCCTAGGATTATACTTGCTTTCATTATTGTTATCGCGTAACAGTCATCTGGACGAAGAATAAAACATCAATGATATATATTCAGCTACCATATATTGACAAAGTACAGCGAAAATCCTTGATTTTAGAGGTCTGGTTTCTATATTTTAATTAACTACATTAATAAGTACTATCAAAACAATATTTAGCCCAGGATTTCAATCATGAAGTGTGCTCAGGCTACTCCTGGAGATTCCTTTTTCACAAGTGCTTGTAAACTGTTTTATCCACCGGATATGGCTTTAGCTCTATCGGTGCAAGTTTCAACGCAATCCTTCCATTACTAGTTTGCTATTGTTAGCAAACTTGCAATGGTAAATAGCATCATTTGTAATTCTGAATAACTTGACAGCAGTTGCTTTTCCTTGTATAGGCTTGCAAAATAGCAAGTTATAAGCTTGAATATCTTAGCTTGCATTATAAGTTTGTATGATGGCACTAAAGCTTTTCCGTTTACTGTGTTGCTCACTCACATGACTTTCTCTCAAATAACCCCTACCTTCTCTTAACGGTACTGCTTAGGGTAAATACATCTTAATAAAATCGATCAAAAATCCGATGGACACATCAAAAATATATTAATATACCCCATTTCATTAAAAAGGCACACATTTTATTTATTATAACTTCTAAGAATATTGAACAATCTGCCTATTTTTATTTTTTTTACTAACCATTAAATATGTTATATATGAGTTTATCATATATAAGCATGTACACACCTTTCTGGTTTTATATCATACTTACTAGGCATATATTTTCTGTATATATATGTATGTAAAAAGTGAAGTTTGGCAAGTGCACACAGTAAGCACTTCTAGTCAAGTTCATAAACATTAATTTATATCCTCTACATTTCTATCGAAGCAGATATTTAATATTTTAATATTAAGATCAGTAAGACGCTTCAAAGGATGGAAGTGACAAAAATATAATTTATATGTATACTTGCGTACATTTGGCGGATTCATTAAAATGTCGATGGCAAATTAACTAGTAAATTTAGGGTCACCGCATAAATTTTTATGCGGTTTAATTTAATCCATAAACCGAATCGGTCCGGTTGTTTTTTGTGGGGCTTTGAAAGCGATTCGGAAAAAACACATTCTCCGATCCGTACGTGATTATGGGCGTCACTGCTTTCTTGTTGTGTAAAAGATTGTTTAATACTGTTAAACACTTTGTCTCATGCTACTTCTCTGCTCCACCTCTTCGGAGGATGGTAGACTGGAACCATCCTCCGGTATGATTGATCCGAAATACTTGGACCTTCACACTTTCTATAGCTTCCCTTCTCCTAAGTATATTGTGTGCTGTTCATCCTTCCCATAACCGTGGTTTTCGCTTTTACATTCTCTCATATAAAGAGAAAGTAATGCATTCGGTCCAAAATTTCGATGGTGAGATTTGACATATCAGGACGAATTATGGTATTCTAAGACTAATGGTACCATTTTTGGCTATTGGTTCGTCCGTTACATAATTAGTTTGTGGTCCACACTTCCACAATCTCTAACCAATTTAGGTAAAAAAGTTTCAAATAAAAGCTGCATTTTAATGAGAGAAAAACGTAATGTATCCCCAAAATTTGCAATAATAAAAAAACACTCTTCTTCTTCGTCGGTTCTCGGGAGCCAGATTTTATAGAGTTTACTCTCTACGGTCCATCTCTTCGGCTTCAGAGACGTTCCGGGCAGCTTCAGTGAAGACACGGTCTTCCAGGAGTCGGTAATCTTACAGGTGTCTTCAATTTCCGAAGTCTGGAGGTTACGATTTGTGCGATCGGATTTCTAAATACCAGGATAACGGGAAAGGTAACTTAGTAGAGATAAAAGAACGGGCAGAAATGAATCTGGACAGGTACTAGTATGCCAGAAACTTGATACAGCTAGAAAAAGACAGGACCAGAATGCACAGCAGAAACTCAAGGGACTGCAGGTAAGATGTATTATGTGGTTTTCAAAATGCGTCAAATAACATTCAAGCCGTTTAAAAATTCTTTTATCGGGTTGCCACCGCTTCGGACATCTCATGTCGTATTAAATAAACTCTTGACATCTGTTAACTGAATTTTTCTGAGGGTATTCGGGAATAAAGGAAGGTCTGAAAAACGATTCGTATTACATAGGAATTCTAGTTATTTGAAATAAATTTTTCGTTTAACTATTAATCCAATAAGAGTGAGAAACGGGTAATCACATTCTTAGTTCTCATACCGACTTCTGCGCGGTCCCTCTTGTAATGTCCGCCGTTCTATTCTTCAATTATTCCACCGGTATTTCACGTAAAGAATCAGACCCTGAGCACTCATCGTAATTTTGCCTGGTTATTCGAAGAAAAAAATGCAAAATTTAACTTGTTTGTGCATATTTTGGAAAAATCACTATTAAACGTCAATAGTTGCTGTAATTAATTATTTATAAACATTTGAATGAATGTTTATTCTCTTAATGATAGCTAACTCAATTTTTTCTCTTTGTAACATTTATTTATTCAAGCTCCAAGTTGCAGTCAACCTCGCGTGAATACTGGTTTTAATTTGTGATTTTTTTTTTCTGACAGTTGGTGCTATTGGGAAAGAATTTGAATTTGAATGTCAGTGTTAAATTAACACTGATCTTATGAATTCTAGAATTACGAATGCATTTCGAAGATATTTAACACTAATTCCTAATACTACCTATCAGTGCACAATATTCTTGGGAAATAAAACTGCCATTGTGACAGAAGGGGCCTCAGGTAAGATTTTTAAAGCAATGTTTCATACTTGTTATGTTATGGTTTTTAATGATCTTACATCAGGGAATACGAACAAACATTGTTATTTATAATAGTAAATATTTATTTGCCCAAAGTGGCACCATATAGAGATCGGGAAGTTAGTTGACAGAAAGTCGTGTGATCCCAGTTGATTTCTTCGCTTATCCTCATATTTATCTTTTGCAGTGCACCGTCGTATGTCTCCTATTTCTGCTCAGCGGCCCCGTATTTTTAGCCACTAGCGTCATATCATCTGCATAATATATTCCCGTACTTCCACTCTATTCATCTTTCAGGGCTCTATTTTATGTTTTTATAGCACCAACTACCACCGTCGCTAATTCACTTTATTTCGATATATTGACAAAGGTAGTGGCAGATTTGTCACTACCAAATCTGTCAGTTACTAATTTAATTATATTTTACGAGTAGCAACGCAAGCATATAAATATTACTTTTTGCCCAAATATATCTTTAATAAAATGGACCGTAAATTTCATAAGGAACCCAAACAAGTAATATTATACAAAGCGTTCCATTTAAAAAACTGAAGTTGCTGTTAGTGAAAACAACCACAAAATGATCTACATGTATGTTGTTCAAATTGTTCACCGTCATGCTCAATACATATCCGGCATCGTCCGGCTTCAGCTAACAAAGGGTTAATAATGTATTGGGCGATGTTTGGGGACACGCATTGATAATTTTATGTCTTGAAATATGGACATTGCCTGATGGCATAGAATAAACAATATTTCTCTATTCATCGACTAGTTGATCGCCGGTGTATTGATTTAAATAACATAACTAAACTATATAATCAAGTATCGCTCGCTAAGTTCAAAAATCGTTATATGCAATGTTTGTGTTGCACAATAAAACCCAATGGTTTACGGTTGCGCATATCCCGGCGATATTTTATGGAGATGTAAGCGATGATACGCGATCCGGCACTTCCAGGGCGCATTAATAATAAAACACGCCGCGATTTGGCAGTGCGCATTTTAACTGCACCCGGGAGAACACTCCGTGCCATCTGTCCTCAGACGCAAATTATGATTTACCATGATTCATGGCCGATGTCTCTCTGCTTGCAAGTAAAAACGGAAATTTATGTACGCACCTGCCCCTCTCTCCAACCCCTCGGCTTTGATCCGATAACGTCCTCCTTTCCGCCGACATTACGGCGTCCATAAATTTTTGGAAGATACGGTCCAGAGATCGAGCCTTCCGAGATCACACGATCCCGCTGAGAACAATAACTCCGCCTTGCACTACAAATCTAATCTAATGCCTTATCGCAATGAAAAATCAATAAAGGCCGACCTGCAAGGGCCGTGGGCGTCCGATATATGCAACAAGGTCATCCTCAAAGTGGATGTTCTTTAAGTTTCCCGCGTCACTTGAAAAAGTGGTTATACTTCAAATGTTGCCACAAAGTTGCAGGAGATTGGATCGAACGTTCCAATTCAAGTGGGGCAATTTGTTGTCTGACTCAAAATATTGCATTAACATTTACATATTATATCATAGTTCCGATCTAATTTACATACCCCCTTTATAGCTGAGGGAACATGTGAGTGTATCCATATAGAACCCTTTTAAGCCAATACCTTTGTTGGTAAACCCTTAGCCTTGTGCGATGTATTCACCTACTATCGCCGCAAAGTAATTGATCCCTGCGTTTGAGAGCTTGTAGCCCTGAAACTACTTCACCAAAAAAATAGATTTTTGAGAGTGCAGTCACGAGTTAACTGCAGCGTTTGAGGTTCTGGACTCATAGTAAATCTACTATTTTCAGCAAAAGCTTCAAATGCATTGAATGTAGCTCCCACGTTTTGAATAGCATTGGTAACACCAGAAGGCCCTGTGGTACTATTTTTGATGGCAGAAATAACAGCTGCTGGATCCTCTTCTTCTAAGAAGAGGAAGTTACTTTAAATATACACTTGAAAGACAAAATTTGTTACATTTCTGTAAAAAACACCAATAAATTTACCAAATTCCCCAAAACAAAATCCATAAAATACTAGGAAAATAAGCCAACCAAACTATTTTCAAAATCCACTAAGGCCACAGTTAATTAACAAACCTGTCTTTAATAAACTTTTCAACCATGTTTTCCTGGTAACAATTTTAGACCAGGTATACAAAGAAATCCAATTATTTTCCACAGACACTTTTGAAATTTTACATAAAATATCTTTACGATTCAAATAACAATTGTGGAAATAATGCAGGATCAATTATATTCATTGTATACAATACCTACTGCTATTAATAATACTATTTTTACTATTGACATTATGTATCTGTACGCAGCAATAGGGGCCTAAAATTGTAAAGAAGTAATTTTAGGCGAATATTTGTGTAATAAACAATTTAAATATAATCCAAAGAAGCAATGTGAATATAAGATAATTATAAATTCATCATTAGAAAATTGTAAAATAAAACAACTCATATTTAAAAGTTTTGCGCATTTAGAGCAAAAATTAAATAGATGTATTAATTATTAATAATCAAGAAACATTGACTGAAAAATGTGATTAACATATTAAATGTAATTTATTCTATGGAACTTACATTATTCATTAATATAATATATGAATGTGTATATCAAATTAAAGAAATTACAATTCAAAACAATGTCCTAAGAATTGGTGATTATAAATTTAATTTTCTTATGGATTTAAATAAAACTGACATTGCTAAAGGGAATGAAATAAAACTAGAACAACACCTATATTCGACCATCAACTTATTATTATGTATATCAAGGATTAGTATGCTTATATGGTAATAGTCATTTGTCTTCATCACTTGACTCATTCATTTCAGTTGTACCCAATCAGCCACAGCAATATTGAAATTCAATTACAGTAATAGATTATTTCGCTGTTAAAGGATCAAAGAATTCTTTTCAGGAAAAAACAATCAATGTGGATATTGTTACATCGGTAACAATGTAATAATTAATTTGTTGTTTATCTCTGTGACCAGCAGGCATGTTAATTATTGTTTTCCATTTCATATGGAAATCAGCAACTATTAAATATTGTTTCAATTAACGAATAAAATCGCACAGGTGATCAACGTATTTAAGCCAAACTTTAACACAAAGTTTACCATATTTAAGCCCAAAAACTCAAAGAATTGAGTGAAGAAGAATCAATAATGGATAGACAGACCTAAAAGGAGCTGATAAAATGAAACATAGTGGCCGTAGTTTCAGAGATATTAAGCTTTCAAATGCAGAACTCAGTAGCTTTAGTGTCAATCGATCATTTTAATATTCCAGCTTACATTCTATTGCAACGAACAATCAATAAACCCTGACCCGGATGCTCGTATTCATTTGATGTACGCAGCAATTCCAGCTTTAAACGAGACGTTTTCTTTAAATTTCCTGGGTCACGTTGGAAAGCGGGTTGTTTACTTTCCCGGGAGTGACGTGGCCAGCTATAAGTTATACAGTCTATGGCAAAGAGCAGCAGGAAAGGCGGGATTAAAAGTAAATATTTTCGTTCGGTTGAGTGCACGTGTTGGAGATTGACGGACATTCCGTTCGTATAACTTCTTCGACTAGAAAATTAACCTTTAAACTTTACCCACCTGGTTGAGCTCGGAGCACAAAAAGTTTTATTCAATTAACAAAGGTTGGAATGGCAAGCGAGTCAGTGGTGTAATTTTAAGGAATTTCCTGATCCCGAAGCTGTATTATTGCTGGGAGGTTTGGGTTCTGTTGCAGGCTTCGATAATTGGAGGAAGCTGTTATTACCGTTATGACTTCTTTAGAGATAGAAAATTTGTAGGAAAATTGTAGATGTTGTAACTAGAACAATTCAATGTTAATATCTTTGTAGGGAAATGTGCACAAGAAGAGAGTTTTATGATTAAATGTCATTCAGGCGATATGTGAACTGTCGGGGCAGGAGAGCTAAACATACGAACACAAGAATTGGATGTTATTCGAGAATCAAATAATTAGGTAAATAACTTACCCTCTTACCTTGTTAAGTCCAAGAGTGGGTTGCAAATCTCGGAGTATATAGGCATAAAATGATGGCAGACCTATACCACTGCTTAAATAAAAAACATATGATTAATTTTAAGTATATGTAATTTTTTGGAATTTCCTACTTTTAAAATTAAGTTGACGTGTCCGAGCGTTTTCCAAATTTCCTTTCATAACCATGTTACTGATTTTATCCAAGTTATTGGGACACATGGTATATAAACACTCAGGTGCTTGAAAATTGATTCTTTGCCATTTTTGGGAAAATAGATGATTTGAACTATTTTTCATAAATCTAGATTTGGGAAAAATCCGTTGTCTCGAATTTTGAGAGAACGGATTAGAACGGCGCTAGAACTATAAATTTTAAGCTTAGAACAACTCAGAATCGGTTGGAATAAGAAAAAAGGAATGTGTTGGAATAAGAAAGGTAGTATAAATTTACTCTTGGTAGACTGTTTGTCAACAGACTGTTGGTTGAGAAATGTAGATTGTTGGTTGGATTGAAGCAATGTTACTTTGGAACAATGTACTAAGTCAGAATAATCTTGAACAGCTTTCAAAGTTATAAGTTTTCGAAATACGGTGGCCAACACCTCCTGTAAATACTTAATAAGCTCGATCTATAATGTTACGTCAGGTGTTTCCTTTTAGATAACATTCCTGCTAAATAGCAATGCAAACTGAACTAATCATCGGTCAAAGGTCTAACGAACAATGAACACTAAGCACAGCAAACCTTAGAAAGCATGAAAACAGGGGATTAAGGAGGCGTTGTTTGGATTATGGCTTCGAATTCTCGCTGTGCTCATTACTGGAGGTTGAGATTAGCGCATTTTAGGATTAAAGAGGTCATGGTGTACTTGATTTCACAGCTCAAGTATCAGAAATATGTGGAATTTTTTTGTTAATCGGAAGTTAATTTGATACCTCCAGAAAAGCCAATATGATATTTGAAAAACATCAGTGTATCAAAATAGAAGGAAAAGTGAGCACTTCTAATAATATATAGATAACAAATCTGATATTAACGTTATTATTCGAATTACTGCGTTGGAGTAATTTTGTTAAATTACGTATCGTTAATGTCCTGAATTTATGCGCCATATAATATGCAATTTCCATAATTCTAATTGTATATCCTTATCTTACATCTGAATATTACCCTCGTACTGAATTTTATTGACCCATTCTCTTTATGAGGTTTTGCGCACATCTACAGGGTGATTATTTTGTTTTCAAACAAAATAAACAAATATATGAGCTCATAAAACATCAAACCCACACACCCTGTGGCTATTTTATGTCCCCATGTCCTTTGAAGACACGATAAAAGCCGTTGGTATATTGATTGTCGTTAAAACCTAGTAGATATGTTTAATTTTGGAAATCTGGTCATAAATAAAGATGCCACGGTACTCGTTATTTTTGCGCACCACGTTGTATTGAAATCGTTCCTGAAAACAAATAAAACAGAAATAATGAATGTAGGCATTCCCACGCGAAAAATGCAATCAGCTTAACGTTGCCGAAAAGAAGCGTTGGTGAAAATAAGGCGCACATTATCTTAACAGCATCGTAATGCAAATATAGTGGAGAGGTGGGTGCTTTTACGCTATGAAAGTTACTTCTTTTAGTTCCTTTCCCCCCACCGTTCCAGCAATTACAGAAACTCCACGCCGGATATGAACTGCACCGTAATGGTCCTTCTGTACCACCCTTTCATAATGGACTGAGGTAAGTAGCCATTACGAAACGAGATATTATTGCTTATTTTACAATTGAACTAGTTTTGCGGACGTTCGTGTTCAATTCTATAGAACTAACAAATTTTACAACTGCACTGTGTTTTCAAGTATTTATGTTTAAGTCGAAGTGCTTTTTGAAAGGAATGTGCTACTGCTACTGAATTCGCAATGTGTTTCCGTATGTTACTTTTCTTTTCCCTTACTGCTTTTATTAATGCATAACAGCACATTATTAACAGCACACGTATATCTATCAAATCTGTGAAAACAATTTAAGCGAGCACAACTTAACGAAAGGACTGCCGCATAAAATTTGGAATGTTTTGGTTAATTTAATCGAATTTTTAGTCTATATTGACAACATTAGCAATACTACAGAGCATAGTTTAAAGATGCTGTATAAAAAAAGCTTTCACGGTTGGCTGGTTACATGACAAAAAAGAAATAGCTTCCGGATTTAACCGTATTTACCATGCACGAGATGTCGGCTTGGGAAAAATTCAACAGTCGACAGCAGCGAGATAGTGGCACAGAAAATCACAGGACAAACTTCATGGAAAGCAACAGTGCAGGGAAGAACAAAACACTATCCTCAAAGGATTACGAGGAAGACAACGAAAATGCGCAAAGGTAACATCAAGCGTGAAGATAAAAGGGACAAAGTCGTATATCGTCGGCGAATCCGCAAAACCTCGTATGAGAAAATCTAAACATTTTACGGTGGGAATAAAAGGACCGAAAAACACGTAGTCGTGTAACTAAAATACGGTTTAAGCAGCGGCCTATTGGAAAAATTCGCGTAATATAAGAACAAATTATTTTGTAAAACAAGTCAGCCTAAGAGAGTCTTTTTCTATGTTACTGTTAAAAAATGTGTAATAAAAATCCTAATTAACAAAAGCCCGTTCAATACACATAATAAAACTAAAATAATCATAAATTTAACAACAAAGACTATATAACAACTTAATATTAACATATATAATATCACTCTCACGAATCCAAGAATACCTAATAAAAAAGACAAGTCTTTAAAGATATAATAAAATTTCATCACTTAAAAGGATTTAAAACTTCTTTTATTTGCTTTATTTTTTTTAATTTACTAAGGCACTGGTTTCGACCCAGGGATCATCATCATTTTTAATCTAGAAAATAATTCGGGCTCATAAGTAATTTGTAATGTTAAAATTATGTAACCACAAAAGCGGGTGTAAATTAGATGTCATGAGTGCAACAAATGGTAAAATAAGAATTAAAATGAATAAGTAAAATGTAATAAAATTATTGTAAAAAACCGAACAAAACTAACAAGCTAAACTTTTTTGGCGTGTTTAAGCTTTCTATTTCCAGTTGTGCCAACAAATCCATTTTACGACATTTTTCCACTTCATGTATAATTTTTATGTTTTGGTAGTTAATTTCGTGTCCGGTTTGTAAACGATGTTTACATAAAGTTGGGTAAGTCTTTGAATAATGTTTTCATATTCGTTTACTTAACTTTCGTCAGGTTTGACTTATGCATATGGTATCCGTCTGTTGTGATACTTGAGAAGACCCATACATAGGTCAAACAGGTCGTAAATTAAGTAAACGAATATAACAACATAATTGAAAACCTAGTTCAACTTTATATAATCATCATTGACAAATCGGACACAAAATTAATCAGAAGCGCAGAATTGTTTAAGTAAACACACATACTTTTTGGGTTAATGTCTCTGCTATTTTTTTTTCAGGATGATGAAGGATGTTTTCTTAAAAAAGGGTACAAACAAATTTTGTGACCTTGTTCACAAATTTATTTCGATATCGCAGGGCAATTTTATTTACAACATGAATAGTTTGTACATTACCGAACTAATCAACACTGATCATACATGCAATAAAAGTTGTTCCGAGTTACCTAATCGATTGTTCCGATACGCAGGCTTGGCGATAAGATACCGTAGCCGAAAAGTACCTCCACAATTAACCTACTTTATTCAATTCACGTTTCCGCCCCTCGCTTTTGGGTCGGGGTTTGCCCGACAGGTGCTACCCTGCTCAACCGTGGCGGCTTATTTGGAAAAGATAAATGTAGAAACGCAATCGGTCACGGAGAAACAGACAACGCGGCCTCTTCTCTGCGGGATAACTGGCAAATCTGTTTCATAAACAATTCACTGGAAGCACTCAAAAATGCATCGCTTCCAAGCAAAAGCCACCCCCGCGACGAACGTAACCTAATGAATAATTAAGCAGAGTGGCTGCCTCGTAGTCTTCCGGTGAGGTAGGTTGACGCTGCATATATAGACTTGACGTCATAACTGGCACGGACACGCACACCGCCACCTTAGCAAAATGATAAAGCGATCCAAAACGGGGGGGATTTATCATGGATTTATGAGCGCGATAGAGTTAATGACTAAGAGGACTTTACGACCATAGTAAATTGTAAGGGAGAACAAAATATACAGGGTTAGCCTAAATGATTCATCGGGTTTCAAAAGACCGCCTATTTACAAGTATAGGACGTACAAAGACGGGTGATACAAGAAAAGATACCTACACTTACCAAGTTTCTGGTACCTGCTACAAATGTTCAATGTGTGCACCCTAAGTCACCCGGCACACATCCCAACGGTTTCCCATCGATTTCCGTCCATATGTTCAATAGCATGTTTCTGTCAATGTCCGTCACAGCAGTGATGCG
>JAWQRJ010002030.1:0-14340 GCA_033557515.1 Diorygopyx duplodentatus | reverse complement strand
ATTGTTTTATTTCATTTGTAGAAAATGTGTTAGCCTTTTTGGGTTGATAGTTTTCAGATTTTCTCTTCAATAAGGTGTGCAATTTGGGAAACTTCGTTATGTCTGTTTAATAGAAAGGGTAGATTTCAAGATTGAATAATGTGTCCATAAGCTTGATGATTTTTATTTTTTTGATAACTCATCAAAATAAACAATCAAAACATTTTCTGAAAAACTGCTAACCTTATTCTTGCACCTTCTCCAATCTATAAATTGCGAATAAAATTTTTCATATGTCTTCATTGATTTCTTAGGCAATAGATTATTTGCTGTTCTGTTAGCTCATTCTATAATGTCAGGTGGAGTTTTGTTTCATTTTCATTCTCACTATCACTCATTTTCACAGATTTTAGCTTCATGAAGCACAAATATTGTAAAGATGCTCGTTAAATAATAATTATGAACTGTCAAAATTGATAAATTTTATGTTACTTACAATTAGATGCTTATGGCAACTTTGATATTGGCCGAATATTGTTATGTTGCGAATTTCTATTGGTTGTAAATTTGTATCTTAATAAAAATTTGTATCTTAATGAAACTCATTAAAGTACAGGTTGTAAATATTTAATAAATCAATTAAAGTGTAGGAGTAGAAAAAAATATTTAACAAACATCTATGTACACTAAAAAAAGGACAGGTTAAAAGGTAGGAATTCCTCCTTTTTGTATTAAAAACACAAAATTAGTCTTCAGTGCTTATAATCCATATTGTCCTCACTTATCCATATTATAATATTTCGCGTACTTGATGTATCTCAAGAACAAAAGACAAGCTGCCATTAAACATGGAAATTGTTCAGTTCCTTGGCATGTCTTCTCTTCAGAAAGACATCCATAAAAATTGTTAATGGTAGAAATTGAAACACAGAATACCTAACCAAATAGTTTGGAAATAAAATAAAATGTAACCATTATTATTTATATTATAAAAATGTTTTGTGTTTACCCCGAGCGAGCCCGGTCTTTCAGGCACTTCACCGAGTTATTCACCGTGTTTGGAAATCTGTGTTGAAACTCTGGCCTGCGACCATTAATGGAATATACATATGCAGCTCCCTTGTTCCACTCGTCGACCATTTGCGATAATATAATTTTATTACCCAACCAATGTTTGACATTTATTTAAACTTGGTGAACCGAAACTAAAAGCAGATGCGATAGCCCACCCAAAACTAAAGGACTTATTGCACACCGTTACATATAATGTTGTAACAGTTCGTAAAACTTGAAAAAAAGGTTGCTTTATCGTAATCAAAGTGCAATATGTTAAAGTAAAAGTTAAAGGTATATCTGCAATAACTCTTGTATTGACAACAATAATTGGTAATGATTGTTTTAAATTTAGCGAATGTGTCCGCTAGAGATTCCTCTATCAAGCATTGCTGTATTGTTTATTGCTTTTGAATCATGACAAATAATAAGTTAATTATGCTGCTGCTATGCGTAAGTTCCACTTTCTTTTTCCACTCGTCGTATAAATGCTCTAATCTCTGTTTCTTATAATCCAAATTTGATTTCATCCAAATTTACTAATGTTGCTTTCATAATACAGCCACGGAAGTTTACTTCACCAATTTTATTTCTTTTATTCTTTTCTCTTTAGAATTCCACCATCTGCCATTTATTTAATCGATTTTGTTTATCAGCTGCTTCACGTCATATTAAGTAATTATGGTTCATGACGAGATTTTATTTTGTGCTGTTCGCTGATAGGAAAACATAAGAGCTGTGCGTTTTCTATGCCTCACAGCCTGTCCAATGATTAGATACACTTTTTTTCTCAAAAATTGCGATTAGGCCGTTAATTACTGAATTTGATGTATTCCATTACTATCGCCGTCAAAAGCTTTGGCCTCTATCTTTAACAGAGAATAGAAATGTTACTGTCCATTTTTAATAAACCAAAAACAGGTCAATAGAGTAATTAAGTTTTTACAAAGGTATAAGCAGTTCAAAATTATACCTCATCTACTTATTGGTTTATTGAAAGATATATTTCTAAAAGTGCTGATTTTCGACTCCCTCATCTCCCAGCGCTGTATGGTTCCCTGTCACAATGGCTCTCTCTCCCTTCTCCCCCAACAAAGGCACGATATCCCTCTCGAGCTCTCTAAGGTCAGGCGGTACATCACTCTTTATTATTTCGTTATTTACCTTCTTCGTTAACCTTCTCAAATATAGCATGTTCAAGGCAACGCACACCTTACGTGTACCGCCTACAGACGATTTTTGCTTAAAACTGCTTAAAAGTTTCTTGCTCCCTTGTTTGCTTAATTTTGAATAAAACTTTGTTGTACTATTGGTTTCATAAAAATCTGGGACAACCCCTATACCTCATTTTGACACTTTTTTAACCTTGTAAAATGTCAAAATCAAAACGTGGTGGGCAGAATTAACAAATTAGTGGCATTAACTGTCAATAATCTGTTGCTATATAAGTACAAATCACAACAAAAAATATTGTCTGTCCCAGACAGTACAAATCTTAGGTTAGAGTTTATTTGGGAGGTAGCTGTCAAAGTGATAGTTGTGTTTGAAAACTAAAAGTTACTAGGATTATGGGGTATTTATAAATAAATTTGGTATACGTAGCGGTTGTGTTTATTGTCGTTGAGATTTTATGTATAAACTTCATCGGTTTTTTCAAATAAATCGTTTTAGTCAGTGATTACAAAAGTGCTTTTTCAATAAAAAAAACGAATTATAAATACAAGTTATTCCCTATCAGTTATTCCCTTTTCTTTATTCAAACGGTGCGACTTTGGACAATGTAGGTTGAATAAGTTTACTTAAATAAACGGGTACGTTCTGAAAAGCACTGCGGAGCCATAGTAAATTCGGCACGCTATACAAAGATGGCGCTAGCGGTCCATAAAAATTTCAAATAAATTCGGCACGCGATAGAAAGATGGCGTTAGCAGTCCATAAAAATTTCTAATAAATTCAGCACGCGATTTTATTCAGCATACATTGTCCAAAGTCGCACCGTTTAGAAGTTACTGGACATTGAAAAGTATCATTTAAAGTACATACTCCCATATCACATATTTAAATAATTGTTTGCCCAAAGTCGCACCGTTTCAAGATCGGGAGGTTACGTGAGAAAAGTCTTGAGAGTGATCCACATCCGTCACTAAAGCTCCAGTGGTATTTGTATAACTTTCCTTCGCTTTTTTTTTTGTTTTTTATACTTCTATTCCAAGAAGATTGTCGCAGTAATATTTTTTTTCCTAATTGCTAAACCTGTCCAAAATTTCGTGTTTGGAATTTACTAGTTTAATTTCAAAGATTTCCAAATTTCGCCTTTTCAAACAAAATATGCCAAGAAACGTTTCACTGTGATTAATGCCTCACTATAATTAATTATATGCAATACCGTATAGCTGATGTGATTTTTCGTCGGTAGGAAATCGAAAATTGTTCTAAAAGCAACCTCTTCAATGTCCCCTCACACAATTGATTGGTTGTTAGAGTGAACATGTAAAACAATTTCACTCTATATTTTCCAAATAAACACTCTTTCAAAAAAAAACGGTTGTTAACAAATAGCCACTTTATTCCATTATATATTTTTTGCCGTTTGTACTAATCTCGTTTCCATTTCCACGCAAAGCAGATTTTTCGCTTTGAAAATCTGTTATTTTTTTCGTCGGTTTTACCAATTCGGGGGAAAACTGGAAAAATTTACGCTCGAATTGATCCCGGGAAATTGGATCAAATTTCCCCCTCTACCTTGACAGTGATTAGCTGCCAAACAATTTTTTTTATTACGTTGTCACTGTTATAGAGCCCCTATATGGAAAGATGTGGTACACAGTTATCTCATGCGCTATTTAATGGCTACTTCGAAGTGGTCCCG
Source organism: Diorygopyx duplodentatus (assembly GCA_033557515.1). Classification (NCBI taxonomy): domain Eukaryota; kingdom Metazoa; phylum Arthropoda; class Insecta; order Coleoptera; family Scarabaeidae; genus Diorygopyx; species Diorygopyx duplodentatus. Next base: position 10,439 of record JAWQRJ010002030.1, on the reverse strand, counting down.
TTAATTGAGATGAGATCAGGTGTAACGGTCTCTTCTGTGTTCAATTAAATTGATTTTAGCGGTCGACAGTAACGAGCTTTTGAGCTTTTCGACGTTGACTTGATTGGAAAGAAATGGAGAAATCGCACACAATACTACGCTATTATTTTGCCACGTCGCCGAACGTTGGCAGTTTTCAGTACAACACACGTTCCATTATGGTTCTTATGGGCTTAGGTGCAGTAGTATTGTGTTTTCCTGTTGGAACGTGACTGCCGGCTGCAATTGGTGTGGGCACATTTTAATTAGAGGTGTTGTACTGATGCCGAAAACAATGCAACGTAAATAGAGACTCAGTTTGCGTACCTACCCCCGGCGGCGACAGTAATTGTCGCGGAAACCCAAAGGTGCATTGTGGTCACGTAGCCGCCAAAGCACGGTCGGTTATTAGAGCGGACCCTCGGGTGCTGTCAGCAGATCGGGTCAGCAAATTACAGCATTCAGTGCGTTCGGCACGTGAAAACAGCGAACTTTCGGGTAACGAGAAAGTAATTGTCTATCTCGCAAAGTGCTGTAACCTTCATTTCAGAATATAATCGGCTAGTTGTAATTAGAAAAGTGTCTGTTTGCACAAAAACTGTGCATTTAAACCGCAAGTAAAAAAGAACTGAAAGTTTGTTAATGTTTATGTAGCTTTCGTGTTCTATTATTAATGCGTATTTCTCACGCGGGAGAATTACGGAAACATTTATATGAACTTTCCAATACTTGTTATAAATAATTGAAAAGTATTTGACATTAACTATTTTAATTGCGTTATATTTTTTTTACGACATTGGAATGTTGTAATTGGGAAATAAATTTTAGTTTCTAGTGAATGTAATATTTCGTACTATTCATATTGCATTCATTGATAAAGAATAAGACCACAAAACCTGCTACTTTTCAATTACATTGATGTGCTTTATAACTTTATAAAAAGTACGTTTCCATTTTGCAGCGATAAATCTGTTGAATTCAATTAGTTGATTGAGTTTAATTCATTTAATAACTAAGGAATGCAATTCATTTAGATGTAAAACATTTAATACATTATATTCTAGAATAATGGGTTTATCTAAAATCCTTTACACATAATTTTAAATAATTAAGTGTAAAGTTATTCCCACCCACTTAATTAATTGAACATAGAAAAAAACTTTTGGAAAAATGATCCATATGAAAGTTTTATGACTTCAGATGCTACTACTGGATTAACTTTGAGTGTAAGATTAAATTTCCTTGTGGATTAACTTATCTTCCCAATTTTAGAATCGCCAATTTGAAGACGAGGTTTTGAAATTAGGACAAATTATTATTACCTTTTGGCTCTAAAAATACCTTTAATTTCCTTAACTTTAATGGAAAGGGTAAATATATAGTCGGTAATCTCTAGCATTGCCTCTTATGGTGCGAAGTAAAAACGTAGTTAATATCAACCAAGGGCAAAAAGTGAGATTGACGTACCGGCCATAAAATTTTTAGTTTAGCGCGAAAGTTCAATTGGCAGGTTGGGCAACTTGGTGCACACGTTATTATTTCGTTATTGATGACCGAGACCCACGCCAGGCATGCTTACGACAGCAATAAAGACCTAAGGTGAGGTAGCGAGCGGTATCTTAATTGAAAATCAACCCGAGATACCTGACTATCACGGACATGCGGCAGTTCCAAGGTACAGCCAGTCGTTACCTGCTGCGGATTTTGGCTACTGAAAACTTCGTTTCGTCACGGGCTTATTAAAACGGGGCCCTACTGCCGCACGGGTAAAAGGCGAAAGGAGGTATTTCGTGACCTCTCGAACAGGCCGGTCTATTACGGGAAAGTTCGCGATATCAATCATGTGAGGCGACGCATTGCGACGGTTTCCCAACTGTAACGCGTAAATGAATGTGGCTGGCTAAAGCTCGCCTTCTTGGATTTTCTGGGTTCTAACTTTATTCGAACAATCAATCTGAAAGATGCACTCTTGTGATCATTTGTACAACATCAAAACCACTTGCTAATGCATAATCCATATTGAAATTCCAAAAGGAAACCCACTGTGCACCTTTCTATACATCGCAAAACCACCATAAATATTTCAATCCGTAACTTATGGGCAACTCTTGAGTGATGAACATTTGCTTATGCACACAATCCATTTGCAAAGCATCCATATTCAATTGGGTGAAAAGTTCGTAGACTTCAAAAACCCCTCCTCAGTATGTAAAGTGCAGGTTTGCTGTCACTTTTAAGCCATTTATTTCGTTACACATCATAAATTATTATCTTAGCAGCCGAGCAACTCGGTAGCCCATTATGAAAATTAGTTTTGTAACGATTGTTGTAGCAAAGCAACCATTAAAGTTATGTGCGCTGCATATTACCTACAAGCATTAAAACTGGTTTCGCCGACCTAATAGCACAGGCTGGTGATTTTGATAATGATAAAGTTTCGTATGCCTCTCGAACAGTCTTTATCAATTATTATGCAATAAAATGTCGCGATTTTCTTCCAACCTACTGAATATACGAACAATAAAGCGTCATTGTGATACTTATCGCGATGTTTGCTGACTATAATAATACGCCTATAGTGTTGCGAGATATCAAATGACACGTAGAAATCAATTGTTTGGATTACCCATATAATGGACTTTAATATATAAAGTGTAATTGTATATCATGAATTATTACAAACATAATTCATTTTCAATGCATTGCGCCAATAAATTCAGCTTCACCCTCTACTATCTTATTTCTAAGGAGAAATTTTTAGATTTAAAGATTTAAATTCTTATTCTTTGAATACTAACTTATTTTCATTTGGCTTACCTTCCCTTGTTTTGAACCAGCAGCTTCAATAATTGAATTTTACGAACACTACAATAGTAAAACGCGCGAAATTGCCTTGAAAACACATTTGGGCGTTATAACCTTTACATTTCTTCGCAGCTAAATTGCTTTCCACTTTTATGATGGTCTAAGTTGGTGAAAATACTGGTTCTTAAATTACGCTCTAAAACCGTTTTGTTAATATTAACAGTAAAATCAACTTCATTAAGGCGCTTAACAGTTGTACTTTTCGTCGTAAAATTTATAAATAAAACATTTATTTATGTTTGTGTTATTGGACAAAATGTTGCGCTGTATCCTTTATGAACCTAATATCCTTTTTTAGGATACTCGAAATTGGTGGCTATTTTTATCAGTTAGTACCTGGTAGACCGAGCTATCGCTCGGCCCTAACAGGCACCTCCGAACTACGCTCGGTTCAAAAACAGAGCATTTTTAAACAAAGCAAACTAAGATTTATCGATTTTTCTTTTAGATTAAATATAGAACGAAAATTATAATGAGTTTGTGCGAGCCAAATTTCAGCCAAATCGTTAGCTGCGTTTCCAAGACAGCTGCCGGACAAATAAATAAATAAGATTAGCTCGTTTAGTAGTATTAGATTCGAATAGGCAATCTATTTGTTTTATTTCGTAGGTGTGTTCGAAATGCTGTTTAACGAATTTACAATCTCGCTTTAACGTGGGTGTTGTTCTCCAGGTGTTGATTTTGATAACCTTGTTACCATTTTACCCGTTCCAAATAGGTAGTTTTACACTCCATCTTAAAGATCTTGTTGACATTTTCACGGGAGAACGTAGAAAAAGAAATTAGCGTTTCATCCTACTTTAAGCAATCGTTATCCTGACGTCGAGGGCGATTATGAAAAGATTCAACAATGCCAGGTGAGTGTGAGGCAAAGAGCTGGTTGTGCCGTGAACTCCGTTGAACTCAACAATCCACGGCCGAAGATCGGAGTAACGACCTCCTCAGGTCCGTTAGTCGATCGTGAGGTGCCCCACTTCAGAACAGGGTCGTACTTCTTTTTCCTGCGAATCGCTCTTGCTTGCTTCCTACGTCGAGATTCCTTCCAACGAGGTAGCAGCCGACAGAAATACCAAGGGGGTACCGGCCGGCTTTTTTTAATTAAAAGTTATGCGGCGTAATTTTTCCAGCGAAACACCAGTGGCCTCTCCCTGCCGTAATTACGTATCAAAATAAAGTACAATAATGATAACAAACTCGGGAATGCGGAGAACTTTTAATTTCGCGGAAATATTTTAACTAATGCGTTTTTGGCGAATTAATGATTCAAAATTCATTATTTAAATTGAAATGCCATCTAAATAAGAAAGAACTGCATGATACGAAAATGCATGCATAAGTCGTGTTATCTTAAGTTTTAGATCCGCTTTCTTTCAAAATTAAAACAACAATTAAATAGAAATCGCGACGGAAGGGGGGAGGAAATTTTCTTCTTAGAAAATTTTCTTCCCGAAACTAAGCACAGAGTTACGAAAGCAAAGGTAATTTATTCAATAATCGCTTATTACATATAGGAAATTGGTCACTGGTAATAATGGTGACTAATAGAGAATGACGACACCATATGTGCGTTTACATGTTTTGATCATACTAATCTAATCGTTGTATTTACGTAATAGGAAACATTCGGATTTCCAATACAAACGACGAATTTACATACAACTTCGTGGGCATGATATATACATATGGCCTAGGAAAAATGGTACCAAGGTTGTTGGTATTGACGCCCATTGGCACAGTTTCTTCGGATATGACATAACGAGAAATGCAAATTATACAACACCTTTGGAGGAGTATATATATTTTCAATACTGACAAATTCAATTGAAGTACGATCGCACTTCCTTTTTTTAATTTAATTGATATAGTACCTGGTAGACCGAACTATCGTCCGGCCTTATCAGGTACATCCGAGCACCGCTCGAAGACCGAGCTGTGCTCGGTTCAAATAACAAAACTTTTGTTTAGTTATTTTATTAAAATTTTAAAATAGTGGGCAGTGAGGTTAGGAAACTGTCAAATGTGACAGGGCTGACAGAAAGGTTGCCTGTACTACCGACTAACGAAGTGATTTAAAATTCAATGACGTTCATGACAAATCCTGTATATTCAAACTACATTGTTCTGGAAATTCATTCAAAGTTCGTCATTCTAGATTCAAGGTTTGACATTTCTTGCAAAGATCTTTTTGTAGAGGTGGTCCCAAGATAAATCTCTCTTGGAGATACGATCCTCTTTGGAAAAGTTAAAATATTTGAAATTCAACTGCCTCCGTAGATCACCAGGTGCTATTTATCCCATTTCTTAATCTTTTACGCTCCTTTAATGGATTCATGAAGGACATCATTTGTAGATTCGAGTTTGTTTGTTTTTTACTTTTAATGTGATGGTCAATTATTTTCTCCATGTTTTTGAGGAAACATTTTCTTCAACACCAAGAGAACAGGAAATATACATATTTATCATAGACAGTTCACTCTGCATTGACAACAAGGGAAATTATTTCTTGCCCTTTTCATTTGTGGAGTCAAAAGTGTTTTCTTAGCGTATCACCCCATTTATTGTTCAATCATTTCCCTGTTTATATCGCGCCTAAACCAAAACTTAATGTGTAACAACTAACATAAATTATTGATAGCTGCCTGGATCCATATTAGACTTTAACGCCACATTTAGTCGCAATAACGTTAGGTAGAGATGCTTATGTTGTATTAACTCGACTACGGGCTAACTGTGTATTTATAGCACTCCTTTGCGACTTTATGGGCTCTTGGATATCACCTTTATTATCTCCCTTGTAATAAAATTGGTATTGTTGTTTTACTGCAACGCAATTATTCTCTTGCCATTGTTTGCCGACTTCCCTCATAAAATCATTGCGGTATTTTTACGCACCTTTACGGTTGGTGAACTACTTGAGTTGTGGTTTCGGTTTTACTGGGTTCATTTAGCAGCTAGCTGATAATCATTAATCCATCATTGTTTTAAAATGTTTTTCTGGTAATTATTTTCGACCAAATGCAATTTATTTTTCATACTTGTAGTTATCTTGTTTTTCCAAGCTATCACGATAAAATAACGGATTCGTTGTTTATGATAAGCAACCACCACAGCCTGGTGAATAAAACTCAAATAATTGCTGCGAAACGACATGCTACCGTTGAATTCTTTGAATTAGAAAATGCTTCCTTGTTCTCGCCTTCAGGTTCACAACCTGTTGCTTAATTCGCAGGCCGTGTAATAATTCCAGTTTAACCATCGTAGTACAAGAATCGCCTGCGTAATTGCAAGGGAGCATCTGGTCTATTGATTTTCCAATCCGTAGTGTACGTGTACAGATGATGTACTCTCCAAGCAATCAACGACTGAACATCACCAGCTACTCTTTTTCAGTTTGTTCAATTAAAATAATTGGAATGACAATGTGGATTTTAATGAATTTATAATAGCATTGCCGCGATGCAGTCTACATTTTCCCTTCTTCGCTTCATGATTAGCGGTCTCGGAAAACGTGCTCTCGAGTCTTTCATTATGTCCGGCAGACAGAGCGTTTTACTTTGATGCTTTTGTCTGTCTTGTGCAGTTTCATCATTTAATCTTAGTCTACATGCAATACCACGTTAATGGGACTTTCACATCTCGCAATTACTTCCTCCTGCAACTTTGCTTTCTTTCGCTATTTCGCTGATTGTTTGAGATTTTGCATACGACATAACGCAATTTACATAAACAAACCTCTATGGACGTATAAACTTAGTTCAAATTACGTAACGAGCAACGCTTACAGCAGTATCTGAAGCCACCATCAAAATGCGGGCCCGCAAGTGAGTAACGGTACTTTAAAACCTCGTGACTCAGATATATACGCTGTGAGTTATTTTGAATTGCTCTGACACGTTTTCCGTTATTAAGTTTTCAGGCAATCGAATAATGGTAACCACACAGTTCCCCCAATCGATAACCACTGTGTGTACTTTAGTAAGTATATACGCTTACCACCTATCAATCTTAATCACATAAATAATTTATGATCCATTATGCTGGTAATTTTTTTTATTATATTGAGTAAAAAGATGTGTCTACAAACAATACTTCAACAACCTATGTTTGAGAAGAAATGCAAGGGCCAACCTTGCACCGTCGGTTTCCCAGTTAAATTACTTAAAAAAAACAAAAATACGTAAAATATTTCGAAATGGCTTCACTATGTGAAAGCCCAATGCTAGTATTCATCGAAATATTTTGCTTAGTTTTTGTTTGAGAACAATCCAAACATGGTCAATATCGAAGAAATTCTGCTGCGCCGTTGGGTTCGCCATTTTTTTCTGGAGTAATTACTGGGAAGTTGCCGTGAAAAAACCTCTTATGGAGGAACAATGTATAAATTTTATGACAGGGAGTTTTATGGATATCGTAACGGCGCGGCGGTGTAAAATATTAAACAAGGAAAATACGGATGCCGCACGTGAAATACCCCCATTCAAATTTATTCAAAGCATTTTCGAACTCATGCATAATTTCATTTCAGTGGCTAATAATGCAAACAAAATTTCAAGTCCAGTTAATGGAAAGCACATCGATTTTTGTTTGATATTAATCAATAAGACACAAGTAGAAACTTACTGATGTTCCTACATTGTAGTTTTTTTTTACATACTTTTGATCTGAAATTCTTTAAATATTTCCAATTTTTGTTTTTGGAACTTGTCAATAACACTAAATACACTCACGTGCATTTAACATTGAAGAAAACAGCGCACAATTATAAAAGCGTTTATAATCAATCGTATTCTATTAATTCATTTTATATATATTAAATATATCTTTACCCATTTGTTAATTGCTGTGAAACATAATAAGGTGATTAGAGGCTTTGTTAATAACCTTGTTCTAGACTGAGTTTGAATTCAATTAATTTCAAAGTATAACAATGGCAATGTTCACATTATAATTACACCGTTCATTTCATATGGTGCACTAAGACGTGAGATCTTTCTGTAACGGTTATTTTATGCAGTGATCTTCTTTCTAACGTGTCATTGCTCCACTTTTAGCAAAGTAGGTTTGATACTATAACAACTTGCTAAACCGGTATAACTAATTTTACATAACGCGTGACTAATCTATATAATCACAATTTAGCTTGGAAAAGCTAGCAGTGACCCCGATATTATTTATTTTTATTTTTCCTAGATCAAATTTAAACTAGCGGTTCCGCCAGAAATAGTCCCGTTTATCGTTTGAATTACTCAGTAATTATTTTAATTACTGCAGCGTTCTCTTCCCACCGAATTGTTCACGGTTTTGTCGTTGACGTTTTCTATTTGTGCACAAGGAACTGTATAGAAGAAGTAACTGTTTATTATTCATTTGCTTTTGTGATCGTTTGGAACGTTGAGTAACCACAAAAAGATAAAAGAGTCTCTTTGATTGATTGCCAGGGTCTCTTCTGATAATTTAAGTCGGCGTCGGTCATTTTTTCGATACCTATAATTATACTTGCAAAAAAGTTAATCGGTCCGGGCCACCCTGCCGAATTGCAAATTCGTATTTCCCGACCGCAAACACCAAAGCGAACAAAACGAAAGTGTAGAATGTACATGTCCAATCTCCTCGCATAACTTTGCCAACCACGCGTGTTTTGCATACATTAAAAAGTAAGTAAACGGAAAAGGGAAGGAACGGGTTGCCTTGTGCCTAAAAAGCTCTTTACCGGGTAAAAGGTGTCGCAGCGAGTCCGGCTCTGCGCGTTTTTTTTTCTAGTCGACTTTGAAAACGCCCCAAGGAGGAAAAGGTCATGCGTTCCACTTTCGCGAACTTTTGATCGAGTTTGAATTGGTACTTCCAAACTTCCTAAGTTACTTTTCAGATTCGCCTTTCTTTTGTTTCGTGTTCGAGGCCAAATTAGTTTGAAAGGAAATCGATTAGAATCATTGCGAAATCGCAATTACCTGCCATTGTAATTACTTGAATGAATCTCTCGTTGTTGCTCGTTTCCACATACTTAATGGTATGGAATTGGTTGGATTTGTATAATCAAGCTCGGCAATTATACTAATTTTCGTGAAAGCAAACCCAATAAATAATAATTGAATGCGAATGTTTCCTTGTCACCTTTACTGTTTATTCATTACTGTTTTAAATAAATATTCCGTATTTGTGGTTTGTCAATTTTAATTCCTGGTCAAATTTATTCTACAATTTCCACGTGGAAACATTGGAACGTTATTCCGTGGACGATATTTCATTTCTATTGAATCACTGGCATTCAAGATATTCGTTGTTTTGTTTCCCCTCGAATTTCCATTGCTACTTTTTATCAAGTCTCCCACTCATAAATGAAATATTTCATTAAGTACTACGACACTGCACAAACAATATATTTTTCGAGCTGGAGTAGTCTAAATAATGTTTCCGGTTTAAAATACATGCCACTCCGGTTTAATGAAATTCAGATGCACAGAACTCTGGTTCAAACAAAACTTTGAGAGCCCCTCTCGTTCAGCGAGTGCCACTATTCTACATCTGAATTTCATTAAATCGAGAACCATCGTATAGAACTTGTATGTATTATGGCTCCATATTATTACAAAACATAAAACTGCAGAAGACGTTTATAACCGTTTCAAACTTAGTAAGCATTATACAAAAACACAGTGGTTGTCTATTTGAAAACTTTTATTTTTGCACATATTTTGAAATAATCTTTTGAATATCTACTTTTTTCCGCATTACGGTTCTCCAACTAATTATTTTCCTAAAGATTTGATTCCACTGTTTTTCTCAAAGAAAGCGGTACAAAAACAATTTAAGTGCCAAACATTACGACTGTGGTTTCCAACCTTTTTGTACCCTTGCCCCCTTTTTCATAAAAAAAATTGTTGTGCCCCCTTCAATTTTCGTAACAATATAATTTCACAAATACTGTCCTGATGTTACAATTTATTTAATGGGTTAGACAACAATATACCATATTTTATATAAAATAGTTTTTATACATCAAAAAAAAATATTTATTTATTATAAGTATTGATAATTTTACTACATTTAATAAACCAAACAAAATTAAAAAAAAATACATGTTTTATTCAACTTTAATGCAATATTAATGCACTGGTTGGGCTTGTTTTTGAGCGTAAATTTTCTCAAACTGTGGTGTCATTGAAGATATCGCTGTTCTTAGTTCATTTTCAATCACTAAACGAGATCAATACTTTGTCTTTAACACAGCTACAGTAGAAAACCCAGTTTCGCATAAGTAAGTGTTACAAAAGGCAATAAAATTTCTAAAGTTGTGTTGTTAAAGTAGGAAAATCTTTCTTTACTTGTAGCCAAAACGTAACAATATTATTTTCTTGTTCAAGCATTTGCTTCAACGTGCTATTATTTCTTGTTCTGATGTCGAAAGTCCAAAAGCTTCATACTTCTCAATCAAAAACGGATTTCTTATCCATTCATATTTCGATCCATTCGTGTCTTTAAAATAAAACGAGAATTGCTTCAATAGACTGGTCAAGTGATTATTAATAAAAACTTTACTTTCATCTATTTCATCTGCA